>RXIC02000015.1:0-47667 GCA_003952965.2 Morella rubra
AAATATCAGATTGACAACAGGCTGAGGACCCTTTTAAGATCTATGAGTTAATTTTTTTCCTACAAATTTTTAATTATATTTTTTTTACAAGAAAGTTGACCCATAAGAAACCCTTCTCACTCTCCCACCTCGCACATTTCCACATCTAGAAGAGCGTTCGGTTTCAATATTTTTTTGAATTCTTAGAATACAAAATATTCTACAACAAACATCATTCTTAACACTACATAAAAATAACTAAAACACGCATACCAATAAAGTTAACAACCTAAAAATTTTCAAAACATAAAAAATCTTCAAAATACATCACAACCGAACATCTTCCTAGAATTTGAAGTCTGCCCATTTTTCATTGATTGGGTCAGAAAAATTTGACTCCATCAATGTAGATCTTCTTTTGCTTCGAACTTGCCAACAAAAAGTGTTTAATTAAATGAGATTTACGCCTACTAATTGTGCATAGAGTTAATGCAAGTTCCTTCTAGAATACAATCTTTGAGGCGAAAGGTGGAAAGATAAAAGATTTAAATAAATATTATAATAAAATAAATAAATTGATAACGAAAGAAAAATTATTTTATAATTTTTTCGAGAATAAAAATTTTTGAGGCGAAAACACCACCCAAATTAGATCGAGAGCACCATCTAGCAAGCAAGTGGGCTAGTGAATTTGCTTCTCTTGGGACCCACTGAAAGGACCATGTAGGAGGGATATCATTCGCTGACGAATAAACACCACATCCTCTTCTAGACGCCAATCCGGCTGCATCTGTGGGTCTGAAAGTTGATTAACTATAAAGATCTGCGCATCGCTTTCGACGATAACCCGTTCTTTCTCCAGTTCCGCAAAGATCATCACTGCCAGGCGAGCAGCAAGAGCCTGACCTTTCAAAGGGTTAAGACGCTGCCTGCACCGTGCATGGACTTTGACAATCTCATTCTCACCCATAGAGTTACGGCATACAGCAGCAAAAACCAACGTATTATGCAGGGTGGAGGTGTCAATATTAATTTTAAAGCAAGCAGCAGCTGGAGGTTGCCATACACAAGGTCGGCCGTGGACAGGATGCCAGGCATAAAGCTGCTCATCATAAGGGGACCGGATGTTGGCCAATAATCTCTCCAAATCAAGCTTAGCTGAGTGATGAACAATGGAATTCCTAGTGAACCATCGAGAATCCAGCACAATAACTACATACAGAATAAAATCTTGCCTTTGATTACTATTAACCTGTGGCATATTCCGAGAACTCAACCAAAGTTGAGCCAATCACCAATAGGCCTTCCAGTAAACAATTCCACCCGAAGAGGCCAAATCCCACGCCGCCACACATAACGACTAACATGACACTCCAAAAACAAATGGGGAGCCGTTTCCACCCCTGCCTCACAGAGGGGGCAAAATAACTGAGATCCAGAATAGCAACCCATAGAATTAGCCAATTTACCTCTCAAAGGGAGGGCATCTGCCAAAACTTTCCAGAGGAACAGCCAAAGCCTGTGTTGCATTTTAAGCTTTCAAATCCTGTTCCAATCAAAAGTTTGCGTGCTGGTAGTGGCCGAAACCGCTAGAGTGCAATGGAAGGCTGATTTCACTGAAAATGTACCTTTGGGGTCAAGGGTCCATGTAAGGACATCAGTAATAGCTCCTGTATTCAGAGGAATGGCAAGAATGGCATTAGCAGATGGCTCATCAAAATAAGTGCGGATTTCCAATTTTTCCACCTTCCACTTTGCTGATCTATAAGATCACTAACATAGTTCATATCTCCAGGAAGCAGGACACCCAACCTGATTGAGGGACGAAAGTGAGGGATGGAGGGGATCCAAGGGTCGCACCAGATGTTCAAACCAGATCCTGTATGAACAAACCAGCACGCACCTTGTTCCAGAATATCGCGAGATTTTAAAATCCCCTTCCATATCCATGAGCCTACAAACGGAATCTGACCTCCCAACAAATGACGATTGCGTAGATATTAGGCTGAGAGAGCCCGAACTAGGGGTGGGCTTTTCGGGTTCGGGCCGGCTTTCAAACTTTCCGAACCCGAACCCGAACCCTTCGGGTTCGGTTCGAAAATTTTGAGCCGAACCCGAACGCATTATATTCCGAGCCGAACCCGACAGTCGGGTTCGGGTCGGGTTGGGCCTTGTGAACAAATTTTTTTGGTTAGAGTTAGATAGTGTTCGGCCCGACGACATTGGAGTGAAGTTCTTGGTGGCTCTGTGGTTTATTTAGCCAGCGCTTTTTCCAATCTTTGCTTGCACTTGGGTTTTTATTTTTTTCATGTTCTTGGTTGCTCTTGCTTTTCATTTTTCTTTTGTCTACCATTTTAAGACCATAGAACAAGAAGATAAATGTCGCCATTTTGTTCCTCTGAGGTGCTCTTGGCCCTCCTTTCTCTATATCATTTACATGAAGCCTACGAAACATGGGGTTTTTCAACTTTTCCTCATCTTTTCTCCCTCTCATCCTCCTCTCTCTTCATCACTATCATAAATTTTTGATAGCTAGCTAATCCTCTCATGACAGCATTGATTTATCAAACACCCAATAACAAGGAATTCTACACAATATCCGGATTCTGGCCTTCAGCTATTAGTCTATTACAATTACAATGAAAACTTTACAAATCACAACACAATTCTTAGAAAATAAAATGAGCATATAACAATAAAAATAAATCAAAGCTAAACAAGTTACATTGTTCACTTCTTTGTTGCAACCATGATCCAGCTCCACGTTCGTAATCATTCTCCAAGAAGAATCCCCAATGGATCATCTTCTAATTCTAAAACAGTAACAACAAATACAATTGAATTTAACTTAACTCATTTAATTATTGAAACAAAAACAACAAAATTTAGCAACTACAACGAATGAGAAAGTTACCTGTATCAAGTTTGTAACTTTCAATATCATCCAACTCTTCCTCTTGATGAAAGATAGGTTTGGACTTCAACCAATTTTGGGCACATATAAGAGCATTCACCGTTGATGGAGCTAATGAACTTCGATATGAATCTAGCACCCGACCACCAGTACTAAATGCAGACTCAGACGTGACTGTAGTGATGGGGATGGCCAATACGTCTCGTGCTACTCGGCCAAAATAGGATATTTGGTAGAATTGACCTTCCACCAAGTCAAGAGATCGAACTCAACACTCGGAGTCTCCACATCTCTAAATAATACCGCTCTAATTCACTTCGATTTTCCGTCAGATTTTGAGAACCACGGAATCGACGGTACTTATTCAATGCAAATTTGTTTTGACTCAGCCCTAATGAGGTAGAACGAGATTGGCTCTCAGTTTCACTCCCACTTGTGTAATCCGTACACTAGAAGAACCACCACCAATATGGGCCTTCTTGACATATTGCTTAAACAAGTGCTCAATGTCTTTCTTCAGGGTTTCAACAAACACTTCTCCTTTCTCATCCCCATTTCGTCCTTGAACCAAAAGTCTAAGGTATCTAATTGTAGCGTGGGTCAAGGACTGCAGCTATAAACAACAATCTATTGATCTTCTCTATGTCTCCCCAATATTTCTGATACTTACTCATCATCTTTCCAGCCATAGTACTTAACACAAGATCATCACTATTAGTATATATTGTCAAATGACCAAGAATATTAGATAACTCTTCAAAATACAAACTTGATGTGGCATACTTGGTACCAGACATTCTCAAAGTCACTTCATAAAACAGTTTTAGAAACTTGATGAAAGCTCGAATTGTGTCCCAATCATCATCAGTAGGAGGTCCCAAACCCTTCTTTCCCAACCCATCCTCCATCACTGAGCGATACAGGGGCCCATCATCTTCTTGCATAAGCTCAAACGCTCGCTGAAATTTCTCTGCAGATTCAAGCATAAGGTATGTCGAGTTCCATCTAGTTGGAACATCAAGTTTCAAAAACTTTTGCATGGAATTTTTTTCTTCTCTGCACAAACCCTAAATCTCTGAAGCCTTGCAGGGGAAGACCTCACATATCGTACAATATTCCGAACCCTAACAATTGAATCATCTACATCCTTCAAACCCTCATTCACAATAAGATTCAAGATATGAGCACAACACCTCACGTGAATGTATGCATGTCCACTAATGGTTCCCATCACTAGATAATGTTCGTTTCTTCAACCAAGCAACAGCAGTATCATTAGATGTGGCATTGTCAACTGTAATGGTAAGATACCTATCTATTCCCCACTCCAACATACATTCTTCTAATTCCTTCCCAATTGTCTCGCCTTGATGATTTTGCACTTTACGGAAAGAGATAATTCTTTTATGCAAGGTCCAACCACAATCAATGAAATGAGCAGTGACACACATATAATTCAAATTCTGAATAGAAGTCCATGTGTCGGTGGTGAAACAAACCCTAATATCTTCTCTGAGAAACAAATCCCTCAACTTCTCCCTCTCCTCTTGATACACTCGTATACAATTCCTCATCACGGTATAGCGAGAAGGCATAGGAAACCTAGGCTCAATAACCCTTACAAAGTCTCTAAACCCAACACCCTCTACTATACGAAATGGTAATTCATCAATGATAATCATCCTAGCAAGAGCTTCCCGGATCTTCTTCTCATTATACTTGGCTAATCCCATATTCTTTTCAATGCCACTACCATCTGATGACTTCGAAGCCTCAAAACTCAGGAAGGACTGACCCTTCTCACACTTAGTTTTCACCCGGTTGTATTTCGGACATCTCTTTAAGTGATTCAACAAGGAGGACGTGCCTTGGGTTTTTGAATGGCACTTGAGAGACACCACAATAATCACATATACACAAAGGTTCATTGGGATCAGAAGTGGGATCCTTTGTGAAGTGATCCCACGCTTTGGATCTATTACTTTGGGACCTAGGCAGTGGTGGTCGTCCACCAGTACGCCTAACCTCAGTAGACTGACCCCCAGAAGGATCAGTAATAGTAGGCTCTACATTTGCCGCAAGGCCCTCAAGTTGAATAGGGGGGCTAGGAGGCAATGTCGAGGGAGAAGCAGGATTAGATCCAGCTCCCGATGTAGGCATACTAGTGACGAGCATAATCTCATCAATATCCAAGTCGAGATCATCCATCTGATATTGAGAGAATAAAACTCATATAAAAATAAAGAAATAAGAACTAACAAGTAACAAGTAACAAAAAAACGAAATTAATAAATTTTGTAAATGGAAAATTGAATCTCAAACTTATAAATTTTGTTTTAAAAGAATTGAATCCCAAACTCATCCATTTTGTTTCAAAAACTAAGTTTAATATAATCTACAATTCACAAATATTATAGTATTATACTCCACAAAATTCACAAATCACAGATTATACGTGCACAAATGATTCAATCAAGCCCATCCTCCACAATTTCAAACAAAACCAAATCCTCCAATCAAGCCCGTCCTCCACAGTTTCACAACCTAATGTTTAATATATACTCTAAAATTATAAATTAACTATGAACTACAATAACTAATTAACTAAATTAAGTGAATGGATTTTCATCCATCTGATATTGAGAGAATAAAACTCATATAAAAATAAAGAAATAAGAACTAACAAGTAACAAGTAAAAAAAAACGAAATTAATAAATTTTTTAAATGGAAAAAATTGAATCTCAAACTTATAAATTTTGTTTTAAAAGAATTGAATCTCAAACTCATCCATTTTGTTTCAAAAACTAAGTTTAATATAATCTACTATTCACAAATATTATAGTATTATACTCCACAAAATTCACAAATCACAGATTATACGTGCACAAATGATTCAATCAAGCCCATCCTCCACAATTTCAAACAAAACCAAATCCTCCAATCAAGCCCATCCTCCACAGTTTCACAACCTAATGTTCTAATATATACTCTAAAATTATAAATTAACTATGAACTACAATAACTAATTAACTAAATTAAGTGAATGGATTTGTACCTGAATCAATGCACTAAGCCACTAACCAATCCTACACAATTTGTAACCTGCACTAAAAAATGTAATTAGTTAAATAACAGATAATCGAATGAAATTTAGAATAATGTTCTAATCACAAATTAAGAATCTCATAGCTGGTTACCTTCAAGACTTGGGACCAAATGACCAATCAAGCAACTGTTAGAGACGCCAGAGACGGAGAGAGAGGCCAGAGACGGAGAGAGAGACGGAGAGAGGGGCCAGAGATGGAGAGAGGGGCCAGAGACGGAGAGAGAGGCCAGAGACACCAGAGACGGAGAGAGAGGCCAGAGACGGAGAGAGAGGAGAGGAGAGAGCGTAGAGGAGAGAGAGGCCAGAAACGAAGAGAGAGAGGAGAGCTCAGAGCAAAGAGAAGGCGGCTGGAGGAGGAGCACGGTGGCTGGAGGGAGAAAGTGAAGGCGGGCGTGAAGAGGCGCGGCTGGAGGGGGAATTTTCGAAGAAGAGGCCGCACGGGGGTCGGGGGGCGTGAATGACCATCTAAGGGCAGAATATACCCTCAGCGAAACGATGCGTTTCGCTGAGGGTATCAAATTCTTTAGGGTTTCTGTTTATTCGGGTCGGGTTCGGGTATATTTCGGGTATAGTATATACCGAACCCGAACCCGAAACTTTTTTAGCGCTTTTCGAACCCGAACCCGGATAACCCGCCCCCGAACGGGTCGAAACGGGTCGGTCCGGTCGGACGTGGGTCGCGGGTTTTTTGCCCACCCCTAGCCCGAACCCAGAGAGAGTTCGGGTTTGTCAAGATTTGCCATCCAAGCTTAGCTATAAAAGCTCTATGATCTTCTGGAAAACACCACCAAAACATTTTAAAGAGCGCATCAATACTCTTGCAAAGACTTTTTGGGAGTAAAAACACTGACATCACATAAGAAGGCATAGCAGCTGCCACTGTTTTAATAAGCACAGTACGTCCTGCTTCTGACAGATTTTTGGCCTTCCAGCCAGTCACTCTACGCTACACTTTTTCCTTGAGCTCAGAAAACACAGCTGATTTAGACTTAGAGAGCACTAACGGTAAGCCCAGATATTTACCGGGGTCAGATATGGTGGCAATTCTCATAATATGGCAAATGCGTTGAGAGGCAGCCGAGCTCATATTGTTACTAAACAAGAATCGGCCCAAGGAGGTCACGGAGTGGCAATGGGAGTCTCTTCTTACATACTTTGGTACTGATGAGTTTAAGGTAAAATTTCTCTATTGCGGCATCCGCCTGCTCTTATATTTTTTCAGCACAATTAACGACGTCTCTTATTTGTATTCGTTTTCTTTGTATATTGCATTAATTCTTTCATACGTTCATCCTATGAAGACAATTAGTGATAGAAATAAAGAAAATCGATCAAAGCAAAAGACGGGTAATATGACTGGCAGCAAATCTTTTGCGGCTGAGTTTTGATGCGGTGAGTAGAAGTATTGGAGACAAAAGTAATTGGTAATGTCTCGTATTTCCCTTTAATGGTTTACTTAAATTGTTTGTATGTTATTTTAACTCCAATACAGCGGGACCCATTGACGGGTCAGCAGCCTAGTGAATTCAGGACATGGGTTCTATGTCATCGTATCCTGATGGCACATGGAGTGATGAAGCTGCACGGAACATATTTGTAAGTAAAAGTTTCATACGATACTGATATTTTTCAGAGCTCTGTGTTTTGGTTGATGTGTCCCTGTTCTCAATGCAGGAACAAGTTACCAAGTTAATTACTCAGCGGTCACAGGAAGAAGGGGGGCCATTAGAGCCATTGGGTGAGAATGAATTGTTCCATTCAGTGATCGGTACTAGACCAGGCTACCTACGAGGCCAGAGACGGGGATTGAGCCCGGCAGAGAAACAGATTACCGCTGAGGTTCAAATGGAGCGTGGTGCACTTGAAGAAAAGCTTGGTGAGATGAAGCAGAAGTTGCAGGAAGAAAGTGCCGCAAAGACTGTGATACAGGAACAGCTACAGGCGGAAACTGCAGCTCGTGCCGAGATGGAGGCACGATTGCAGGCAGAGAGTGCAGCAAGGACCGCAATGGAGGCACGACAGCGTGCGAAGTTTATGGTTGCCCTTGATAGCCTAAGATCTCAAACGTCTTCTAGCAGTGTAAGTTCCAAAGTTAGTAGTTTATTTTGATGGTTGGTTAACACAGATAGTACTGGCAAATCAGATCATTGAAATACAAAATATATGGGGAAAAGTTACTATTCCCTAAAATCTTGAATGCGCTTAGAAAAAGTTATCTAGTTTAAGCAGCTATGGATTTTATGTTCCCTGTTTTATTTCACGACTCTAACCTTGGGTCAGGCTTCGTATGGGTTTTTGATGTGGGATTTTGCTATTATATGTTATGCATTAAATCCTTCTAGTAGTGCTGTCCTCAGAAATTGCTAGGGTGATGGTTGACTCAATAAGCAAGCATGTTTCATTCACTTTCAGTCCATTAGATGTCGCCAATGCTTCGTTTGTCATACCATTTCCTTTATGGTTTTGGGAGAAATGTGTAATTTACTGCAATTTTCTGCATGTTAATAAGCTGCTTTATTTTCAATCTGAATCATTCTCCATGGGGAAGGATGTCATCTTTATTTTCATGGTCAATAAGCTGTTCTAGTAGAAGTAAAATCTGAAGCAAATGCAATTGTTTCGTTATGTCCCTTACAGCAGGGACATAACCAACAGCAGCTTATAAAAATATAGTTGGCGCTGGGGTGGAGATGTTGGCTATGGTGACAGTACAATGTAGTTCTGATGACTGCTGCTAAGATATATTAATCAATTTTTGTCTTTTCCCCTCAGAAGCACACTCCGCAGTGAAGGAAAAAGAGCCGCACTGTCAAGTTCTGTTGCCTGAGGAATATCTCTTTGCTCCACCTGCATAATTGCATTTGCGCCTTGTGGAAACTTCCCCAGGGCAAGCTGGATAGGCTTTTTCTTACTGTTGCTATTCCTGGTAGCCCAATCGTGGATGCAGGCGACAATTATAATTGATATGCTGTTGGTAGCCATGCATTTGCACTTCCCCACGACAATTGCTCCCAATGCAATTTTGCTTTATGCTGTTGGCGCTATGTTCTGATGTTTCAACGAGTACTGCTGCCCTAGGGTCCGTTCTTATACCGAAGATGGATAATTAGCCTTACAGGCGACAATTATAATTTATATGGTTATTGTGTAGCCAGTCAAATCCTCTGAAACGAAGTCTTGAGCTAACAGAGGGTTATTGTAAGAGATGCTTCAATATTTATATCTTCCCAGTTACAATAATCAACAGATTATGACATAGAGCAACACAAATTAACAACGTTGGTCTTATAATGAAGGATTAATTACTCTATTGGTCTATGTGGTATTTTGAAATCCAAAACTGGTTCCTAAAGTATTTTTTGTCCTAAAGTAATCTCTATGAAATATTAATATGTCAATATAACCCTTTTACATCTATATTTGGACAGTAAACTCCTACGTGGTTAGCAGGGACACGTTATAAACAATATTAGATCTTCACGTATCCATTCGTAGTGGTTAAAAATTCATTGGTACTACCTTTGTGTGACATATTTGATCTAGATGGGACCTATAGTTTAACGTGACGGCATACATAGGGTAACACTTTTGGATGCGTTCTCGTAAGTCATGTAGGAATTAGCTATTTAAATGCAAGCACAAGTGAACGGAAAGGATTATATTGACACAAAAATATTCAACACGACTATTTAGTATGAAAAATATTGTAGGGATCAGTTTGAGATTTTGAAATACCACAAGGACCAGTGCATCATTCCCCTTGTTACCTCTAATGGCAGTTTTGGTCTGGTTTTGATTGCACATTAATAGCTTTGCCAACCCAAAGTCCCACATGCGAGCGTTGTCAAACGTTGAAAATAGGATCCTTTTAATAACGTTTACAGTCTCCTCGACTACATTTTCCATATAATAGGATACTTCAAAAGATAGTTGATTAATTTGAGAATTAAGTGGATATTTTAACAATATTTGTCAGAAATCCCTATATACATGAGACTTTTGGATTCAAGTAAGGCTAATCCTGGAGCCATTTAATTTTTGGCTTAATATCACAAATTGTCCTTGTGCTATAATTTTTTTTTTTTATAAAAAAAATCTTTATAGTAAACGTTTGTACAGATTCGTCTATGTGGTTAGTGTATAGTAACAAAATGATCCATTCGTTTCAGTTCCGTCATCTCCCTTAACACTTGATGCTGAACTGAATTAAATATCCAACCAAGAAGTCATATGTTATTAATCCAAAGCTCAGCATCGGGCGTTAAGAGAAATAGCGGAACTGAAATGAATAGACCATTTTGTTACTATGCACTTACCACAATTACAAATTTGTACAAACGTTTACTACATGGTCCTTTTTGTCAAAAAAGTTATACCACATGAACCGTTGTATAATTAAGCCTTGATTATTTATTAATGCAATTATTCTTAAGGAACTTAGAAAACAAATCTGCCATTAGTAGAGTTCACGTCCACCTACACTGCAAACAAATACAGAAATAGACTTAACTCTAAATGGAACAGAGGAAAGATAAAAAAAACACAGAAACAGAATTATCTTTAAACGGAACAGAGGAAAGATTGTAAAACAGAGGAAATGTTTAGTACATAGAATGTAACTCTCCACGAGTGGATTGCTAGATGCTGGGAACTCATTGTAGTGGCAGTAAAAGGAGATGGGCACGATGGAAGAGGTACCTCAGCAACTCCTTCAAGCATCTGCATAACCTTCCTCATAGGTGGTCGAAGAGATGGGTCTTCCTGGATACACCAAATGGCCAACTTGACCAACCTCTCTAGCTTCTCCATGTCATTCATGGCCTCCACGTCATATTCTATCAGAGCATCTAATATTCCTTCTTGAAAGCAGTCATAAGCCCAATAAGTTAAAATCGCTTTATCTTCTCCTTCAGACTCTATATCCACGCTTTTTCGACAACAAAAATCTCTAGCAGCAAGACGCCATAGCTGTACACATCAACTTTAGCAGTGATTGGCATGTTCCTGAACCATTCAGGTGCGATGTACCCTTTTGTTCCTCTAATGGCCGTGTGAGTTTGGGTTGATCCATCATCAAGAGCTTTGCTAATCTGAAGTCCGAAATTTGAGCAATGTAATGTTCATCGAGAAGCAGAGACGGAACCAGCGAGGGGCAGTGGGGGTGAGCCGCCCCCCATTGCTTGAAAATGTGTAAAAAAAAAATTTTTTTTTTATATGGGCCGCCCTCGTTAGAGCCAGGCCCACCCCCCCTTAGACCCAGCCATGCCCCCCTCAGGCCCAGGCCCCCAGCCCCCCCAGGCACAAGCGCCCTTTAAAAAAAAAAATCAGGGTGAAACTCGCGTTTCACCCTTCGTAATTCAGCCTCCCCTCCCCCACTTTCAATTTTCCCCCTTTCTCACTCTCACTCTACTCCCCCTCCCGACGCCAGCCTCCGTCCGACCATCCCTCTCTCCTCCTCACTCTGCCACCAGAGAACACCAGCCTCTAGCCCTCTCTCACTCTGCCTTCTCACGCCAGCTCTCTCTCTCTCTCTCTCGGCCCTCTGCCCTCTCTGACCCTCTCTCCTCCTCCACAACCACAGCTCTCTCTCTCTCTCTCTCTCTCGGCTCTCTCTCTTCAACCTCCAAGTACTCTCTCAAGTCTCAACTCAACTCTCTCTCTCTAGTTTATTTTTCGATTAGTGATGAAATTTATTTTAATTTTTGCTTGATAATATGATGAAATTTGATTAGGAATTTAGGATTGGATCTGGAAAGGCAACGCCACATACTGCAATTGAAAGAAGAGGAAGGGTCTCACTCTCAGCTCAACAACTATGTTTAAGTTGTCAATTAGGATTTGGGTGACCGGCCATTGAATTTGTTGTTGCTGAAATTGAATTTATTGTTGCTGGATGTATAGAATCTATTTGTGAATCTGTAGAATTTATTGTTATCAATTTATTGTTGTTGCAATCTACAGGGGATGATATGTGAATTTGTTTGTGAATTTATAGAATTTGATGCAATTGAATTTATTGTTACTGAATCTATAGAATCTGTTTGTAAATCTTTAGAATTTATTGTTGTTGCAATCTATAGAATCTGTTTGTGAATTTGTTTGTGAGTCTATAGAAATTTGATGCAATTGAAATATTAAAAGTTAATATATATATATATTTTAAAAGTTAATTTGATTGATTTTATTTCAAATACTCTCCAACTAACAATGCGTTTGATTATATATATTTAAGCTATGTTTCAAATATTTTGCTTGTTTGAAAAATAAATATGTTGCAAGATTATTATGTTCTTCTTCAGAAAGTGGTAAATATTTCAATCCTCGTGTTAGTCGTTCTATGATTCATTTTTTTTAAGTGCTTAGAGCATTTGTCTAGGATGCTCAGCTAGCACTCCTTTTAGTTTTCTCTTGAGTTGCATTTTGATTTAAGAGACAAATCTTTTGTGCTCTACTAGAGAAATTCATATCAATGACAGGGTATAGCTTCATTATGAAATTATATTGATAAATTTTGTCTTGTTTTGTTTTTTTAGATAATGGATAAGTTTTTGATAAAGAAGTCAGCTAGCGTAGGGTCGTCTAGTACTCCTAACGTGACTGTTAGTTCAAAAACAAATACTAGTTCGAAAAGATCTCGTATTTCGTTTAGTCCGAATAATATTATTGCTGACCCAGGGTTACGTAAACCCATTGAAGAATATGATGTTGGGATTAGAGATCGAGTTCGTAGGGAGTATTTGATTAAAGGTCATTGTCAACCACTTGGTCATGATTTTCCCAAGAAGCAATATGGGAAAACAATGAGGGGTTTTAAGGAGTTATGGTTCAAAAATAATGACTGATTGAAATATAGCATATCAAAGGATGCGGCGTATTGCCAGTGTTGTTATCTGTTTAGGCGAGTTAGAGGAGGAAAATTCGGAGGAGATGTGTTTACATCTACGGAATTTAGCAATTGAAAAAAAGCAGTGGTGGTTTTTGGTGAGCATGTTAGAGACATTAATAGTGCTCACAATGATGCTAGAAACAATGTGAAGCACTTAGAAATCAGCGACAGAGTGTGTCGCACATGTTATCCGCACATGAGTCCGATGTAAAGAATGTTTATCGCATTCGTTAACAGTGGTGTTAGATTGCATTCGTTATCTTTTGATGCAAGGATTAGCTTTTCGTGGTCATGATGAGTCCGAGAGTTCAACAAGGAAGGGTAATTTTCTTGAGCTCTTAGAATGGTACAGCTTACGCAATGAAAAGGTGGCTAAGGCAACTCTTCTTAATGCTCTGGGAAACAACCAAATGACTTCTCCAAAAACTCAGAAGGAATTGGTGAATGCTGTTGCAGCGGAGACCACACTTGCCATCATTAAAGATATTGGAGACGGATATTTTTCACTTATGGTTGATGAGTCTCGAGATACATCAGTGAAGGAGCAAATGGCAGTGGTTTTGAGATATGTGAACAAACGTGGATAGGTGATAGAAAGGTTTATTGGTGTGGAACATGTTACCGACACTTGCTCCCAATCTTTGAAAAATGCTATAGATAAATTATTTGCAAGACACGGGTTATCAATATCCAGATTGAGAGGTCAAGGGTATGATGGGCATCAAACATGCGAGGCGAGTTCAATGGGTTGAAGTCTCTCATTTTGAGGGATAATCCTTCTGCAACATATATTCATTGTTTTGCTCACCAACTTCAATTGGTTATTGTGGCTATTGCAAAGAATAACATCCAAGTTTGTGATTTTTTTCTTACACTGTGATGATTGTGAATATAGTCGGAGCTTCTTGTAAAAGGAAGATTCTCTTTGGCAAAGTCAACACGAGAAGATAGTGGAGCTATTGAATAAGGGAGAAATTATCAGTGGAAGGGGCAAAAATCAAGAAACCAATCTCGTACGACTAGGTGATACTCATTGGGGTTCATACCACATTACAATAATGCGTCTCTTCACTATGTGGTCAGTAATGTTAGATGTGCTTGAAAACGTAGCAGAGGATGG
Source organism: Morella rubra (assembly GCA_003952965.2). Classification (NCBI taxonomy): domain Eukaryota; kingdom Viridiplantae; phylum Streptophyta; class Magnoliopsida; order Fagales; family Myricaceae; genus Morella; species Morella rubra. Next base: position 14,007 of record RXIC02000015.1, read on the forward strand.
TACTTGCACAGAACAAAGATCCACGGCTCTGAGTATACTAGATAAGATTCAAAGTTTTGACTTTGTATTTACTATGCATTTGTTGAGAAATATATTGGGAATTACAAATGAATTGTCACAGTAATCACAAACACTACTAATTTTTATTTAAAATTATTCACTATGCATTTGTTGATAAATATAATAAGAATTACAAATGAATTGTCACAGGCCTTACAACGAAAGGATCAAGATATTGTTAATGCTATGAATTTGGTTGGAATTGTGAAGCGTTGGTTGCAGGATTTGAGGGAGAAGGAATGAGATGATTTTTTGGAAGAAGTTAAAACTTTTTGTGTGAATAATTCTATCATTGTGCCCAATATGGAAGATATTATTCCAACTCGTGGTCGGGCTCGGCGTGGAGGGCAAACAATTACTTATTTACATCGTTTTCGTGTGGAAGTGTTTTGCCAAGTTATTGATTTGATCGCTCAGGAGATGGATCATCGTTTCACAGAAGCAAGTACGAAGTTACTTCTTTGTATAGCATGTCTTGATCCAAGAAACTCATTCTCAGCATTTGATCATGCTAAGTTACTTCGTCTTGCTAAGCTTTATCCAAAAGATTTCTCAGCAATTAATCGTGTTGTACTTAAAGATCAACTTCGAAACTACATTTATGATGTGAGAAGTCATGATGCTTTTTCTGGGCTTCAAGATATTGGAGGTCTTACTGTGAAGATGGTTGAGACAAGAAAGCATACTTTATATCCATTGGTTTATCAACTTATTGAGTTGGCATTGGTCTTACCAGTTGCGACTGCAACCGTTGAGAGAGTGTTCTCTGCAATGAAGTTTATTAAAACTAATTTGCGTAATAAGATGGGAGATGAATGGATGAATGATAGTATGGTAGTATACATCGAGAGAGAAATTTTTGAAACTATTGAAAACGAAGCTATTTTGCAACGTTTTCAGAAGATACAGTTGCTTAGGATCCAATTGCCACCTCTTAGTATCAGCAAATAATGCGATAGTGTATTTCAATATTTTTAGTCATTAATTTTTTTCTAATATATCTATTTGTTGTTCCAGGATCCAAAGCTGTTCTCTTTGTTCATCCTTTGGATGCTTTTTATGTAAGCTTTTCTTTTTTGGAATTAAAACTTCAAATACTTGTCGTTATATACTTTGATTTTCATATTGAGAGTTTGTCCTATGATTGTCTTGTTTCTACTAGAAGCTCCAACCATGAATCACTAAAAGCCTAGAAAGCAATCAATGAGGTGAAATTCTCATCACTAAAGCCCAGAAAGCAATCTGATTCCAGCAGCTTGCATTGGCGGTAAATGTCTTCCTATGTACACTTTATTTTTAATTTAAATTTCAGCTTTTGCGTTTCCTTGTTTGTAAGCTGAAGTATGGCTCTTGTTTGTCAATAATAGTTCATGTGTTGTGTAAGCACCAATTAATTAGTGGCCTGATAGATTTATAAATATCATTATCCCCTCAATCTTAATATGTACCGGATTCTTTAGTTAGTGCAACTATCTGAACTCAACTTGATGTTGTCTTTCTTTAAGAGTTTGCCACCTTCCCATTGAATCTTAGTTCCGTCACTGCACACACACCAATTCCTGCATCAACGACGACATCTTGCATATGTTATCTGGAATAGACTAAACAGCAGTCCAGCTTCCATTGACTGTAGAAGACTTGGGATGGGAATACACAGTGAAAATTCCATCAAAATTGAGAGTCACTCTGAAGAAGAAATTCCCTGTTGAATGTCCTCCTTGTGACAGATTGAGACGTTCCCCATTCTCTTTTAGGAAATAAATGTAGCCTGACTCGCTGAAGAGCAACTGTCTTCCTGGACTCGATGCATTGGTATCACCGGCAGTACTGTCCTTTACATAGTAAGGCCTGGTCGGTTCTGTGGTGGGCAAGTTTATGACATGAAGCACAAGACTACCAACCTTAATGCTTTGTTTATTCCCTGCTTCAACAAAACGTAGCTGGAACCTTCCTTTGGAAAAGTTTGTCTCTGATTGTTGAGAAGATAGGACCCCTCCCCTCTCTATAATCTGTGTAGGCAAGATTGTATCAGTAGGATACTGGAAGCTTTCCCATACCTTATTGAAGTTGCTGTCTTGGAGCACAAAGTTGCCTGTGTCTTCCATTAACCCATAGGCAAGACCACCAGTAAGGATCTCGGATGTCCATAACTCTTCGCCTCTAGGACTAGTAAGCACTAGGCCACGGTCAGCATTTAGCTCCACTTTCGACCCCCATGGTGCAAGCTTATCTCCATTTGCATACCAAACTATGGTTCTCTCCGGTCTCTTATCATACCAAATAGAAAGTAAGAATAAATCTGTGTGGTTGAGTTGGCGAAATCCAAACGCAAAATCACCAGAAGGAGAGAGACATGAAGAGTTGTCAGTTTCAAAGAAGAACCACCGACGGTTATGTTACCAGTAGTTTGAGAAACAGAACAAATTGGTAGCAGAAGTAGCAAGGAAAAGAATGTTTGAGTAAGAGCCATTACCAGAGATTTGTGTCCTCACAACTATAGCAGATGGGTTAAGTAGGGGTACCAAAAGGGCGTCCATTGCAATGTCCTTTTTGTAATCAAGTAGTCATTCATTCATAAATAAAAAGGAGGATCCGTACACCGATTAAAAAAACCATGACAGGCCTGTAGCAAGCAAAATACATTAACAAGCAGTGGCGGATGCAGGAGTGGCGGCAGGCATTGCATTGCCTAAAAAAAATTACATGTAATTTTTTTTTTTTCATAAGTTGGGCTGGGCCTATGGGAGCCCGATCCCATAGTCCCAGGCCAACCCATGTTTTGCAGCCTGCAGGGCCTGGATCATCCACCAACAGATACGTCTTTGTCAGGAACGGCGCCGGAACAGACCTTTGAGACATATCTCTCCGATTTACCCCTCACCAACCACCAAGATAACCTTCCTTAATTATTCTACGAAAGAAACTATAAGAAAGACTAACAAATCTGAAAAAAGCTAATCAAATGAGAACGGAAACAGTTTCGTTCTCCCCTTCTAGGATCGTAGTTATTTAGCAACTGAAAACCAAGAGAGCGGTCAAGAACTCCTAGCCCCAGCAGTAGAACCCAGAAAGAAAGAAACGAGAGTGAACCGGATTGATGGTCCTACCAACTTCCATTGATCAGAACCGAAACCGGCTTGTTTGGTTGAGTTGGGAAAAATACCATGACTTCATGTAGAGACCTGAGGTACTAGTCTTCTAAAGTTCAGGGAAGCTACACATTTATAGAAGACAACAAGGTGTGGTCACAGAAAATTACAATGTGGGTTCTAGAAATTTGGAGAAACAGCAAAAGGGGAGAGAGAGAGAGGAACTCACAAAGCCCACCTTTTTTTGGTCATCTTTCAAAGATAAAGAAAGAGATGAGAGAGAGAAAAAACTAACACAACACGCTGTTTATGTTTCTTTTCTTTGGAAAATGATGAGAGAGAGAGTTTTGTGGTAAGAGAATTGATGGGGTTTCTTCTTGGTCTTTTTCTCGAGGGAATCTTCTAATACATTTCAGAAAAAGGTTGGGCGGTGATTCGGGATCGGTGTTATTTGAACGCGTGTATTTCACCCTTTTTACTATTTCTTAGAAAAAGAAAAAGAAGTGGGAAGAAGTAGAAGAAAAAAGAAGCTTGTAGAAGGGCCAAGCAGAAGTGGCCAACATTTTTAATTTTTGGTAGTATTATTTTTAATTAATTTAATTGTAATTTCAATTAAATGTGACGTAGTTAGATTGAAATTTAGATTTGAATTAAGAATTTTGATATTTTGTGAAATTAAGGATTTTTTTAGTAATATCATTTTTAATTAATTTGATTGTAATGTCAATTGAGTGTAATATAATTAAATTAGAATTTAGATGTAATTGTCAAAAGATGTAAAAATGTAAGATGCAATTGTCACCTCTCAGTCACAGTACGATACGTGTATTCTAATATTTTTAGTCTTTAATTTTTAATATTTTAATTCTAAGATAATTTTTTACATTATAAAAAAAAAATTATCATTTCATCTTTAAAATTTAATCATAAATTTTGATCTGGATCTGTCACGTTAACAAAGTGGGTTTTTTCCCGATAAATACATGGGTTGTCAGGGATTGGGTTGTTTTACAAAAGGTACTCCCGGTAGACAGTGAAGGGGCACAAGGCAAGTAAAGTTTGACGGGGAAGGCATGGAAATGAGAAAGGATACAGCTGTATCTAATTGTCTTGAAGTAGTTGGAAAGCCAATCAGAAATGACTAAAGAAGATTGATTAGCAAGATTATGGAGATTTGCATTATTATTATATAGTCTTTATTTAATTAATGTTGCGTTGAACCTTTCTCTTTAATGATCTTATAGTCTTGCATTTGTTGCAGAAAAAGTCTGACTCTGTTGTAGTCACACCAGAGGTTAGCATGTTTGACCTGCATGCATCCGTTTTACTGGGATTCAACACGTACACGTGCAACCTTGGAAACTAAACAAGTGTTGCTTGCTTTTTTCTCTTGTGGCCTTCCCATCTATCTTACTTTTTGCTATCTAAAGTGCAGGGCTTGATTTGGTCAGAGAATTCAATTGCCTATGGGACCCCAGCCAGTTACGTGTAGGGGTAGTTTCTCAAGCACATGCCCTGAGTGCAGAAAACCAGGAAAGAAATCAAAGATGAAAAGGTTGGTGCCTCAGTGCCTTATTTGGCAAGCTTTCCTATATGATCCATTGATGTGTTCCTCCAACTGATAAGAAAATCATCAAATGAGAAGATAAAAAGTAGATTAGCAGCCTATTTGCTAAACTCCTAAGAGAAAAATCTATTAAAACTACTTGGGAGTAAAATGATGCAGATTTGCAAACGTACGAGACTATTCTAAGACAACGATTTTCTAAATCTCGTTTTAGTTTTGTTTTGTCGGACGATATTTGAAGCTGCAGATTGATTGGACATAGCATGAACTATGCAGCAGCACAAAGATACCTTCAAAGACCACTGTGAGTCTGTGACTCAACAGGGTTCTTGGAACTTTTACTGTTCCTGGAGGTCAGAATTCCATAACCACAACTGGGAGAGAAACCCCAGTGATCGAAATGCATGCGTCTAAACAACCTCTTTATGGTAGATGCTTCCTCTAGAAGACTGGAAGGAAAGGATTTCTCTGCTTCTTCAACTGGGATTAGTTTTGAGGTAAGGCTAAACCTCAAAATCTAAAGGGAAATTTGACTAAGCAATTGATTCAAAAAAATTGTAGTTTTCCCTTTAAACTGTCAGCCGCCCCATTTCACCTCCGCATATTGGAAGCCTTGGTCAAATTGCAAACCTCCTCCGCCACTCTTCTCTACCTCTCTGAGGATATGATAAGACAGGAACAGTACTGACGACCTCAAGAGACAACAGACTCAAACAAGAGAGAAACAAAAGTACCACACAAGAAGGAAAACCTCTAATTTTTAGGTGATACTTCATTGCCAATGAACTGGAAGCATCTTATTCGTTTATACTTGGAATAAAATAACATGCATTCTTATCAAAATTACAGACTATAATACAAGTTTACTCTACTAGATTTGATGACGGATGTCAAAACAAAGGCAGGACTAAAATTACAGTGATAAAAATCTGGTTTAAACTGTCTTGGTAAAAGGGCACGGGCATGGTGGAACACGTACTTCAACAACTTCCTCAAGCATCTGTGTAACCTTCCTCATGGTAGGTCTAAGAGATGGGTCTTCTTGAATACACCAGATGGCAATCATCACAAACCTCTCCAGCTTCTTTCTGTCATCCAAGGCCTCCTCATCGTATTCAACCAGAGCATCTAATGTTCCTTCCCGATAGCAGTCATAAGCCCAATCAGTCAAAATTGCCTTTTCTTCCGCCCCATCAGACTCCATGTCCATTTTTACGCTTCTTCGGCAACAAATTATCTCTAGGAGCACGACACCATAGCTAAAAACATCCACCTTGGCCGTGATCGCCATGTTCCTAAACCATTCGGTGCAACGTATCCTTTGGTCCCTCTAATACCAGTATTAGTATGGCTTTGGTCCATCATTAAAAGCTTCGCTAATCCGAAGTCAGAAATTCGAGCAGTGTAATAGTCGTCAAGAAGTATGTTCTGAGGTTTTATGTCGCAATGGATAATCTGGGTGCTGCACTCTTCGTGTAAATATAAGAGTCCTCTTGCGATCGCTGTGGCAATTTGGATCCGTCGATTCCAACAGGGTCTCGAATCTCCAAAAAGAAAATCTGCCAAGGTGCCATTGCTCAAGAACTCATACACCAGCAATCGTTGCTGTCCCTCGTCGCAGAATCCAAGCAGCCGAACCAGATTCTTGTGATGCGTTTGACCAATTATATTCACTTCAGTCTTGAACTCTCTATCACTACCTTGATACGAACTATGTAACTTCTTGACTGCCGCAAGAACAGTAGAACGCATTTGTATTTTTCCTTTGTAAACAACACCAAAAGCTCCCTTTCCCAGTTCTTCCTTGAACCCATCTGTGGCTTCTACAAGTTCTTTGTAAGTGAAACGACGCCAATTCATGTCCGCGACACTACTGTTTGCGATCACCTTCTGGACTTTCTTGAAGGTAAAGCCCAGACAAACTGCACCAATTAATACGATGTTAACAAAGACAGAGCCACCAAGAAGCACTGACCCAATGACTATCCAAGGGTCCTGGTTCTTCTTCTTTGGTTCTGAATTTGGGAAACGAGAATCGGGAAGAGTGAAGTTATCTTTTCTGATTTTGATAAGAGCCTTCCCACCGTTACGGCTGCTGTCCACTCTGCCATTTGAGAGAGGTAGCTTCTTCTTCCAACAGGTATTGCCTCTGAAAATGGCAACAGCACACATACAATCTTCCAGGCAAGATTGTCTACACTGATCTTCATTATAGTTCATCAACTCCACGTAGTCAGATTCAGGCCAATCTGTATTTGTTAGCTCTTCAAAACTATAAAGATCTTCTCCAGGACTTAGCAGGTCTTCTTCGCAACCTTGTATGAAGTCTGGTTTGCAGCTGCCATAGGGGTCATTTGGATTGAGCAAGGAGTAACGTTGGGGCATTCGCACATCGGCCTTTTATCCGCCGTGAGGTTGCAGATACTGTTATACCCACAAATACCAGTACCTTTAGTAGCAATATTGTTAACACAAATATTATCTGGTATGGACCAGAGAGGACTCCAGCTTCTATTGCTGTTCGAAGACTTTGGGTGTGAATAGAGAGCGAAAACTCCGTCAAAGTTGAGAGTGGCTCTAAAATAGAAATCGTTCACTGAGCCCACCTGAGTATTGTTCAGAAGGAATTGTTGGTTATTCTCTCTCAGAACGTACATGTAGCCTGTCTCATTGAAGATCAATTCTTTACCGGCAGTTGAAGTATTAGAATCACCAGATGTAGTATCGCTTTTGTAATAGGCTTCATTAGCATAGCTGCCTGGAAGGTTTATGGTATTGAGCACAAGATTCCCATCTTGTAGCAAACGGAGCTGAAACCTTCCTTGGGAAAAGTTGGTCTCTGATTGTCGAGAAGAGAGCATCCCTCCCCTTCCCATACTTTGTCCGGGCAATATTGTATCAGTGGGATTGTTGAAGCTCTCCCACAATGGATTGAAGCTGCTATCCTCAACCACAAAGTTGCCTGTATTGCTCATAGAACCATAGGCTGCAATGCCAGGAATGGTACCAGATATCGTCCATAACACTTCTTCTCGTGGGTCAGTAAGAACTAGCCCACGATCAGCAGTTAGCTCCACTTTTGATCCCCTGGGTGCAGGCTTATCTCCATTTGCATACCAGACTATGGTTCTATCTGGTACCTTAGCAAACCAGATGGAAAGCAGGTAGAGATCCTTGCCATTATATGGACGAAATCCGAAGGCAAAATCACCAGAAGGAGAGACCCATGAAGAGCTGTTGTCAGTTGCAGTGAGAGAATCTCCAACGGTGATATTACCGTTGGTTTGAGCAACAGCAGAAAGTGGTAGCAGAATTGTTAAGCAAACAAGAATCTGAGGAAGAAGAAAAGCCATTGCGTACCAGAATGAATGATCTGGTCGTCCCTGCACTACCACCACAAATGAGTTAGCCAGTCGCCAGAGAGGTTTAATAGCCATGTGAACCTAACCTTCAACCATGGACCACCGTACCACGTAATTAATTAACGTTTTACTTTGATGAACTTTCCAGGCGTACCTTGGAATTGAATTCTCACACAGCTAAAGCTAATTGGCATTTCAAGTAAACACGTATATGATTCGAGAAAAGACAAAATAGTTGACTGACTGTACAAAGTTTCAAATGATATTTTAGAATGTCATCCTGTAGAATTACTTTTTTGCACCCGGACTGAATGCAGGGTTTTCCCTGCATGTACGAATTGATCCCTTAGAGTCTTAGACTAATGACAATCCAAGGAATCCTCCTTGAATTGGTTTGAGATGTATTTTCACTGAAGTTTCAATCAAGTTTACTCCAAAAAAAAATATGAAGTCTTTAAATTTTAATATACATTTAAATGAATTTACTTTTTTTCTGTTCTGTAATATACTATGCCATTAATATTACACTTTGCTAATGGTGTAAGGGATTATGTTAACAATTTGATGAAGACTTTACGACTCTATGAATCAATTTATAGACAGCAAGTCAGTCTGGAAAAATCTTCTATTTTCTTTTTTAGATACATTGAATCATCGCTGTATTTTGAGATCCACTGGTCTTTGTTTTGGAAGTCTTTATTGTCTTTATCTTAGAGTGTTGCTTTATAATGACTGTATTATTTGGAGTTTTGCTTTAGAATGACAAATTAAGATCATTTATAATTCTCTATTAGGTATAATTTAGAAAAGAGATAGACACAATATGTGAATTTCATATTTTTTAATTTTGTTTATATAAAATTTTGGGAAGTATAAGTTCTATATTGAAAACGACTTCTTGTGTTTATCTCTTAATGAATTGTACTATATAATTTAGATAAAAAATTAAAAAAAATTATCTTCCTGTAATGACCTAATTACTGCCTGTATTCTTCAATCTTTGGTGGAGAAGTGCCATAAGCACCCATAGTATTTCGAACTTTAAACAAACAAAGAAAATTAAATGTCATGAAATTAAGTCCTTCCCCTAATTAAACATTGAGAATATTAGTTAGAGAATCTTAATCTAATTTGAGATAAATTAAATATTTTTAATTTATCTTGTTTAGGCCAATTATTGGTACCAAATATAATTGTTCTTGGCAGGTTTGTGAGCATTTAATATTTGCATAAAAAAAACAAAAAACAAAAAAAAGGAGGAGTTGTGGGGGAGGGGGAGAGGAATCAATTAATATTGGTCAGGTCCGTCGGGAAAAAAGAAAAAGTCTTGGCCTGAATTGCGACAAAAGTGGGTCACTTTTTGACAAATGCCTTAGAGAAAAACAACCAAGCAAGACAAGAGAAATAAAGTAAAGGAAACTGACGGAGAACTGACTGCATTGAATGACATAGCATCATAATCCATTCTCAACTTGACACCTGCCTTGTAGGACCCACATAAATAAACACGACACTATTTCGGCCAGTCAAAGGTACAAGACATTATTTGAATTTTGAACATGACTGGGTCTATAGCAACCTCGTCAGTCATTTCTTCCGTAATTAGCGACCCAGGGCTGTTTTCTGCACCGATTTAGGGGTCAGCTCCTTTCATCTGACACGCCCATCAACATGCTCCTTTTCGATGGTGTTTCATGGATGATCTAATATGCATGGTGTTTCATGGATGACTAATTAGGTCCACCTGATTTGATATTGGAATAAAATTTTCGGTCCACCTGATTTGAAAAAATCCAACACATCCAAATAAGGTCCAAAAAAAAAGAATAAAAAGTCATAAAAGAGGGAGAGAGCAAGAGAAATTTTCTTCTCCGAAGCTATCGAAAAATTGGAGGCCACTCCCTAAAAAAAATATCGATTACACAGGCTGAGGACCCTTTTAAGATCTATGAGTTAATTTTTTTCCTACAAATTTTTAATTATATTTTTTTTACAAGAAAGTTGACCCATAAGAAACCCTTCTCTCACTCTCCCACCTCGCACATTTCCACATCTAGAAGAGCGTTCGGTTTCAATATTTTTTTGAAGAATACAAAATATTCTACAACAAACATCATTCTTAACATACATAAAAATAACTAAAACACGCATACCAATAAAGTTAACATCACTAAAAATTTTCAAAACATAAAAAATCTTCAAAATACATCACAACCGAACATCTTCCTAGAATTTGAAGTCTGCCCATTTTTCATTGATTGGGTCAGAAAAATTTGACTCCATCAATGTAGATCTTCTTTTGCTTCGAACTTGCCAACAAAAAGTGTTTAATTAAATGAGATTTACGCCTACTAATTGTGCATAGAGTTAATGCAAGTTCCTTCTAGAATACAATCTTTGAGGCGAAAGGTGGAAAGATAAAAGATTTAAATAAATATTATAATAAAATAAATAAATTGATAACGAAAGAAAAATTATTTTATAATTTTTTATCGAGAATAAAAATTTTTGAGGCGAAAACACCACCCAAATTAGATCGAGAGCACCATCTAGCAAGCAAGTGGGCTAGTGAATTTGCTTCTCTTGGGACCCACTGAAAGGACCATGTAGGGAGGGATATCATTCGCTGACGAATAAACACCACATCCTCTTCTAGACGCCAATCCGGCTGCATCTGTGGGTCTGAAAGTTGATTAACTATAAAGATCTGCGCATCGCTTTCGACGATAACCCGTTCTTTCTCCAGTTCCGCAAAGATCATCACTGCCAGGCGAGCAGCAAGAGCCTGACCTTTCAAAGGGTTAAGACGCTGCCTGCACCGTGCATGGACTTTGACAATCTCATTCTCACCCATAGAGTTACGGCATACAGCAGCAAAAACCAACGTATTATGCAGGGTGGAGGTGTCAATATTAATTTTAAAGCAAGCAGCAGCTGGAGGTTGCCATACACAAGGTCGGCCGTGGACAGGATGCCAGGCATAAAGCTGCTCATCATAAGGGGACCGGATGTTGGCCAATAATCTCTCCAAATCAAGCTTAGCTGAGTGATGAACAATGGAATTCCTAGTGAACCATCGAGAATCCAGCACAATAACTACATACAGAATAAAATCTTGCCTTTGATTACTATTAACCTGTGGCATATTCCGAGAACTCAACCAAAGTTGAGCCAATCACCAATAGGCCTTCCAGTAAACAATTCCACCCGAAGAGGCCAAATCCCACGCCGCCACACATAACGACTAACATGACACTCCAAAAACAAATGGGGAGCCGTTTCCACCCCTGCCTCACAGAGGGGGCAAAATAACTGAGATCCAGAATAGCAACCCATAGAATTAGCCAATTTACCTCTCAAAGGGAGGGCATCTGCCAAAACTTTCCAGAGGAACAGCCAAAGCCTGTGTTGCATTTTAAGCTTTCAAATCCTGTTCCAATCAAAAGTTTGCGTGCTGGTAGTGGCCGAAACCGCTAGAGTGCAATGGAAGGCTGATTTCACTGAAAATGTACCTTTGGGGTCAAGGGTCCATGTAAGGACATCAGTAATAGCTCCTGTATTCAGAGGAATGGCAAGAATGGCATTAGCAGATGGCTCATCAAAATAAGTGCGGATTTCCAATTCTTTCCACCTTCCACTTTGCTGATCTATAAGATCACTAACATAGTTCATATCTCCAGGAAGCAGGACACCCAACCTGATTGAGGGACGAAAGTGAGGGATGGAGGGGATCCAAGGGTCGCACCAGATGTTCAAACCAGATCCTGTATGAACAAACCAGCACGCACCTTGTTCCAGAATATCGCGAGATTTTAAAATCCCCTTCCATATCCATGAGCCTACAAACGGAATCTGACCTCCCAACAAATGACGATTGCGTAGATATTAGGCTGAGAGAGCCCGAACTAGGGGTGGGCTTTTCGGGTTCGGGCCGGCTTTCAAACTTTCCGAACCCGAACCCGAACCCTTCGGGTTCGGGTTCGAAAATTTTGAGCCGAACCCGAACGCATTATATTCCGAGCCGAACCCGACAGTCGGGTTCGGGTCGGGTTGGGCCTTGTGAACAAATTTTTTTGGTTAGAGTTAGATAGTGTTCGGCCCGACGACATTGGAGTGAAGTTCTTGGTGGCTCTGTGGTTTATTTAGCCAGCGCTTTTTCCAATCTTTGCTTGCACTTGGGTTTTTATTTTTTTCATGTTCTTGGTTGCTCTTGCTTTTCATTTTTCTTTTGTCTACCATTTTAAGACCATAGAACAAGAAGATAAATGTCGCCATTTTGTTCCTCTGAGGTGCTCTTGGCCCTCCTTTCTCTATATCATTTACATGAAGCCTACGAAACATGGGGTTTTTCAACTTTTCCTCATCTTTTCTCCCTCTCATCCTCCTCTCTCTTCATCACTATCATAAATTTTTGATAGCTAGCTAATCCTCTCATGACAGCATTGATTTATCAAACACCCAATAACAAGGAATTCTACACAATATCCGGATTCTGGCCTTCAGCTATTAGTCTATTACAATTACAATGAAAACTTTACAAATCACAACACAATTCCTTAGAAAATAAAATGAGCATATAACAATAACAACATAAAAATAATCAAAGCTAAACAAGTTACATTGTTCTTTCACTTCTTTGTTGCAACCATGATCCAACTCCACATTCATAATCATTCTTCAAGAAGAATCCCCAATGGATCATCTTCTAATTCTAAAACAGTAACAACAAATACAATTGAATTTAACTTAATCATTTAATTATTGAAACAAAAACAACAAAATTTAACAACTACAATGAATGAGAAAGTTACCTGCATCAAGTTTGTAACTTTCAATATCATCCAACTCTTCCTCTTGATGAAAGATAGGTTTGGACTTCAACCAATTTTGGGCACATATAAGAGCATTCACTGTTGATGGAGCTAATGAACTTCGATATGAATCTAGCACCCGACCACCAGTACTAAATGCAGACTCAGACGCGATTGTAGTGATGGGGATGGCCAATACGTCTCGTGCTACTCGGGCCAAAATAGGATATTTGGTAGAATTGACCTTCCACCAAGTCAAGAGATCAACTCAACACTCGGAGTCTCCACATCCTCCAAATAATACCGCTCTAATTCACTTCGATTTTCCATCAGATTTTGAGAACCACGGAATCGACGGTACTTATTCAATGCAAATTTGTTTTGACTCAGCCCTAATGAGGTAGAACGAGATTGGCTCTCAGTTTCACTCCCACTTGTGTAATCCGTACATGAGCTAGAAGAACCACCACCAATATGGGCCTTCTTGGCATATTGCTTAAACAAGTGTTCAATGTCTTTCTTCAGGGTTTCAACAAACACTTCTCCTTTCTCATCCCCCATTTCGTCCTTGAACCAAAAGTCTAGGGTATCTAATTTGTAGCGTGGGTCAAGGACTGCAGCTATAAACAACAATCTATTGATCTTCTCTATGTCTCCCCAATATTTCTGATACTTAATCATCATCTTTCTAGCCATAGTACTCAACACAAGATCATCACTATTAGCATATTCTGTCAAATGACCAAGAATGTTAGATAACTCTTCAAAATACAAACTTGATGTGGCATACTTGGTACCAGACATCTCAAAGTCACTTCATAAAACAGTTTTAAAAACTTGATGAAAGCTCGAATTGTGTCCCAATCATCATCAGTGGGAGGTCCCAAACCCTTCTTTCCCAACCCATCCTCCATTACTGAGCGATACAGGGGCCCATCATCTTCTTGCATAAGCTCAAAAGCTCGCTGAAATTTCTCTGCAGTTTCAAGCATAAGGTATGTCGAGTTCCATCTAGTTGGAACATCAAGTTTCAACAAACTTTTGCATGGAATTTTTTTCTTCTCTGCACAAACCCTAAATCTCTGAAGCCTTGCAGGAGAAGACCTCACATATCTTACAATATTCGAACCCTAACAATTGAATCATCTACATCCTTCAATCCCTCATTCACAATAAGATTCAAGATATGAGCACAACACCTCACGTGAATGTATGCATGTCCACTAATGGTTCCCTCACTAGATAGTGTTCGTTTCTTCAACCAAGCAATAGCAGTATCATTAGATGTGGCATTGTCAACTGTAATGGTAAGATACCTATCTATTCCCCACTCCAACATACATTCTTCTAATTCCCTCCCAATTGTCTCTCCTTGATGATTTTGCACTTTACGGAAAGAGATAATTCTTTTATGCAAGGTCCAACCACAATCAATAAAATGAGCAGTGACACACATATAGTTCAAATTTTGAATAGAAGTCCATGTGTCGGTGGTGAAACAAACCCTAATATCCTCTCTGAGAAACAAATCCCTCAACTTCTCCCTCTCCTCTTGATACACCCGTATACAATCCCTCATCACGGTATAGCGAGAAGGCATAGGAAACCTAGGCTCAATAACCCTCACAAAGTCTCTAAACCCTTGACCCTCTACTATAAGAAATGGTAATTCATCAATAACAATCATCCTAGCAAGGGCTTGCCGGATCTTCTTCTCATTATACTTGGCTAATCCCATATTCTTTTCAATGCCACTCATCTGATGACTTCGAAGCCTCAAAACTCAGGAAGGACTGACCCTTCTCACACTTAGTTTTCACCCGGTTGTATTTCGGACATCTCTTTAAGTGATTCAACAAGGAGGACGTGCCTTGGGTTTTTGAGTGGCACTTGAGAGACACACCACAATAATTACATATACACAAAGGTTCATTGGGATCAGAAGTGGGATCCTTTGTGAAGTGATCCCACGCTTTGGATCTATTACTTTGGGACCTAGGCAGTGGTGGTCGTCCACCAGTACGCCTAACCTCAGTAGACTGACCCCCAAAAGGATCAGTAATAGTAGGCTCTACATTTGCCACAAGGCCCTCAAATTGAATGGGAGGGCTAGGAGGCAATGTCGAGGGAGAAGCAGGATTAGATCCAGCTCCCGATGTAGGCATACTAGTGACGAGCATAATCTCATCAATATCCAAGTCGAGATCATCCATCTGATATTGAGTGAATAAAACTCATTTAAAAATTAAGACATAAGAACTAACAAGTAACAAGTAACAAAAAAAGGAAATTAATAAATTTTTAAAATGGAATGGAAAAGAATTGAATCTAAAATTATCAATTTTGTTTTAAAAGAATTGAATCTCAAACTCATCCATTTTGTTTCAAAAACTAAGTTTAATTTACTTGGATAAAAAAAAAAATCAGATTACTTATTAAATAATAAAAATCATATGTTCAATATATACTCTACAATTCACAAATATTACAGTATTATACTCCACAAAATTCACAAATATATAGTCCACAAATATTATGCAAACAAATTCACAAATCACAGATCATACGCACAAATGATTCAATCAAGCCCATCCTCCACAGTTTCACAACCCAATGTTCTAATCTATACTCTAAAATTATAAATTAACTATGAACTACAATAAATAATTAACTAAATTAAGTGAATGGATTTGTACCTGAATCAATGCACTAAGCCACTAACCAATCCTACACAATCTTGTAACTTGCACTAAAAAATGTAATTAGTTAAATAACAAAATAAGTAACGTTTCAAATTTTCAATATGCAAGATCATATTGAAAATCAGTAGCAACATTTCAAATTTTCAATCAATAGCAACGTTTCAAATTTTCAATCAGTAGCAACGTTTCAAATTTTCAATCAGTAGCAACTTTCAAATTTTCAATCAAAATGTAAGATCATGTCATTGCACTTGAAAATAAGTAACAACTATCCTACAACCATGCATCTAGGTAACTATCCTACAAGGCATGTATTTCATAGCAATTTCTCAAGAAAAAAATGAACTAAATTTGTAAGTATGTGACTCTGTATACGTAGGTCAGAGACTCAGAAGGGGATAAAGATCAGCTCACCTACCGGCTACCAACTAAACTTGAGGAAGACGCCAAGAGGAGAGAGAGGCCAGAGACGGAGAGAGAGGAGAGTGCAGAGGAGAGAGAGGCCAGAAATGAAGAGAGAGAGGAGAGCACAAAGCAGAGAGACGACGGCTGGAGGGGGAGCACGGTGGCCGGAGGGAGAGAGTGAGGTCGGGCGTGAAGAGGCGCGACTGGAGGGGGAATTTTCGAAGAAGAGGGGGTGATTGTGAAGAGAGGCCGCCCGAGGGGGGAGGTCGCTAAAGCCCTAAGGCTAAGGGCAGAAAATATGCTCAGTGAAACGGTGCGTTTCGCTGAGGGTATTAAGTTTTTTTTTTTTTTTGGAGCATTCGGGTCGGGTTCGGTAATAGTTTGGGTATAGCACTATACCCGAACCCGAAGTTTCCATTTTTTAATGTTTCAAACCCGAACTCGAACCCAGCTAAACCCGCCCCCATCGGGTCTGAACTGGGTCGGTCCGGGTCGGACATTCGGGTCACGGGTTTTTTGCCCACCCCTATGATTAACAGATTAATGTAGGATGGGTCTTTGAACCTTATGAAGGTCAAACCCTACTTAGTTTTCTTTGCTTTGCATGTAATAAAAGATGACCAGGACTTCTTTTAAAGTAAAAGAAGTTAGAGCTACATGATTGATAGAGTTAGTGCACATTGATATATATATATATATATATATATATATATATATATATATGTGATGCTTTTGACCACATAATTAGAGAAGGATTTTTCCTGTTTTATCATTTTTAGATGATTATTCCAGGTATGGTTAACTGTGTCTGATGAAATTCAAGTTTGAATTCTTTGAAAAGTTTAAAGAATTTTAGATTAAAGTGGAAAACCAAATGGAAATGAGTATCAAGATACTCATACATTTAGATAAGTTTCGAACTTATCTTTGAGATATAAGCATCATATCTCAGTTAATTCCCTTGCCACACCACGGCATAATGGTGTTGCAAAAATATTATACTGAACTTTATAAGATATTATTCAGTGGGAGATAAGCATATATTTGAATTACTTATTCATTAGATATTATTTGATATGATCAAATGAATTAGTAGGGATTACCAGTAGGAATATTATTTTAAAAGGAGTACGGCCTCAATGGAAGAGAAAGCATTATTGTTGTTAATGAAACAGTCACGTAAGCTAATAAAAGGGCAGATTAGATCAATTGAATATGGATGTGACTAAACTTACTAATGAGTTTCAATAATTCGGAACTCAAGATCATTAAAAGAGAATCCATTTTAATGAAATGATCAAATAGTTTGAGTTTTCATGAAACATGGATGTACCTTGTGTTGACAAGAAGTCAATGGGAGTTTAGTACATTTCTAATTCATTATGTTAGTGATATACTACTCATTGGGAATGACATCTAGGAGATGTCATCAATGAAAAGATGGTTGATCAATCATTTTTCAAGTCAAAGACCTTTGTAAGTGTTCCATGTTCTTGGAGTCAAATTGTTTGGAAACCAAGAAAATAGGTTTTTGGAACTATATTGACAAGTATTGGCAAGGGATGATTTGAAGGATGCCAAAGAAAGGTTTTAACTTTGAAGAGAGAGATAAGGCCATATATAAGTCATGTAGCCAGCATTATAAGTGAATATTTATCTCACATAAGCCCTTAATGCTGACAGCGATCAAGCATATTTTTAAGTACCTGAGAAGTATTAAACGCTACTTGTTAATGTTTGGAGTTGAGAATTTGCGGATTGTCTAGAGATATACAAATTCAAGTATAATTGATAGTTGATCAATTTTGGATTTGTGTATGTACATTGGGAAAGGTACATGGGTTGGAGAAATTGTAAGTTGATTACAACCGATAACTCCACCATTAAAAGGCAAATTATTTAAAAAGGGGATACATGGGTATGAGATACCTATATGAATATTTTTTAATGCAAGTGGGAGATTGTAAGAAATATGCTTTAAAAATCATTATTTTAAATAATTCTTATTTAGATGCCACATTTTTATATTTATTATATTAGGTAATATGTTGTAACATAAGATGTTACACGGTTATTATTGAGTGACATTGTAGAAAAGTCATGTCAATTGTTAATGAATCAAAGCCGGGGAGTATGACTTTTCGGTTCCTTGTATGCTTGATGTTTTGTTCTAGACCAAGGTACATATTTATGTACAATAGGTATATGCTCGTTGTGCCTCTATTAAATAGGATGATGTACTCAGCCATCGAGATGGTGAGCTTAAGCAAACAAGTGGGTGCACTGTATGAGTACATGCACTGAACGAGATCAAATATGAATACCCTTTGGAAGTGATCATTGATGTTGAGAAGGTATTCAACACAATTTGTTTATGATATCCTAAGGTTTATGCAGATTTGTTTATTGTGTACTTGTACTCTGACGAGTCATTTGGTGATGATCTTTAGGTCAAATATTAAGACAATGTCGGGTCTTATGCATGATGATTGAGTTTGTATAAATGCTCAATAAGGAATCCACCACTCTCTTTATGAGATAGTATATTCAAGTATATCTATATAGGGTTAGACTTGAGAAAATAAATCTCTGGCCAGAGGAATTTTGTGAAAATATGTTTTGAAATTAATATATTATATATATTTATTTGTAAAATTGTTTTGGAAACAATTTGAGAGTCCAATGACTTACAGATTATAAAATTAAGAATTATATGAGCTAGAGACTTATCAATGATAATATTCGGTCCTATTAGCTCATATGGAATATAGTATGGTGGAAGGATAAATAAACAATTATAATTGTTAGCAAAAGGGATTTCACAAATCAATCTCAAATTCTCAGGGATGAATTGTAATATGTTAATGGACATGATTACAATTAGTAGAAGCCTAAAATTCGGAATAAAAGAATATAAGGGAGTTAATGGAAAAATAGTTTTTCCATGTGATCCTATGGCTTAGATCTAAGATCTTTAATGATCCCACACATTTTCACAAATAGGGTTTTCGTATATGAATAACTATGAGATAGTCTACCCAAATAGTTAGTTTCAGAGTTGGCCATCGGAACTCAGAAAATCCTACGACAGTTGTGAGCATGGAGAGGAAAGAGGCAGAACACTTAGGCTGCTATTGTGGAATTCTCGAGATTGTGAGATAGACAAAAACCTGAAGATTATTAAAGAATTCTCGGATCAACAAAGAGAATTGGTAAGTTAATTTTTTGCAGTTGTAACTTTCAATTACATCCTCCCCACCTTAAAAATAATTTTGTCATTGGAATTGATGAAGGCAAAATCAAAGAAATCATAGTAAAGGAGAAAATGTGAGTTATATTGAAATAAATGCTTGTTCAGAAAAAGCAAGGAAACGGTACAGTCTTGGCTTATTATATCTCTACTGGGTCAGTATCTTCTTCCTTGTACCCTTCAGGTCTCTTTCCAATTAGACCCTTGGGGTTTGCCTTAATCCCGACAGGCATCTCTCTGAAAGCAAAAACACTCATACGGTTTGGCTCTGGGTACATCCTCCTCTTGGTAGTAATCCCCTTCTATGTCCTGGTTTCCATCTGATCATAGTATGAAACTTAATTAGTAACTAATTTACTAGATACTGATAAAGGGGTTGGGAAAACCTTAATTACTAAACAAATGCAGATATTTCTCTTGAATTTCTTACTCCAATTCCCAAGATGCCTCTTCGATGTTGTGACTTTGCGAAAGAACTTTTACTATTGGTATTTTCTTCATACGTAGTTCTTGTTCTTTGCAATCCAATATCTGGACTGGTTGCTTTATGTAGGTGAGGCTACCTACCAATTGCAACGGAGCATAGTCCACGACATGCGATGGGTCAGAAATATACCATCTTAAGGACATGTGGAATACATCATGCATTCCATCCTATTCCGCAGGCAAGGCTAGTTGGTAGGCTACCAGTCCCTTCACCGAATTCACCGAATCTAGTGGTAGACATCATCATGTTGTCTAGTTAAACCCCAGCATAGTTAATTAACCCTAAGAGACAAACTCTAGTAAAGGAGTAGTATAAATAGGAGGCCTTTGTGAAGGTTTTCTCCACACCATTCAGCTGGCCATCCTTAGAGAAAGTGAGAGTGAGAGAGAGCTGAAGAAAGAAGGAGAAAGAAGAAGAAGTAGCCAAATTGCCCTAGGAGGAAGAAAATGAGAAATTTTGAAGAAAAGTGGTAAAGGGTTGAGGTTTTCTTAAGCTTTGCTATCTTAGAGGTTATTAATTTGATTTTGATACTAACAGCAAGCTTAATCTAGGTTTTGATACACAAGAAAGTCACAAAAAGCCAAAGAAATCAAGGAAGGTAAGGGTAGTATCTATGTTAATGACATTGTTGGCATTTTGATGATTTGAGGTTAGTCAATATGATATGTAGTGATCTGAAACCTTTCATTAGGCTTAACATAAGCTAAACACAAGTTAAAATTATTAGATTCAAGAGAAAGTAGAAAAATAGATATTATTGTTAAACTTAGGTCATAAAGCCCTTTGGATGAATTTTGATATGAATCTTGTGTAAATAAATTGCATGGCATGATTTTTGAATGTTTTAGAAGTATTAGAAACATATAGGATAGGTTTCATGCAAAGGTTTACATGAAAATTGAAGAATTAGCTAAGTAGATGAAAACTAGCTTAGAATTGCACCATTTGTGATAACAACATCTTTAGGGGTATCTCGTACATAGTAAATGACCATGGATTGATCTAAAATTTGGAGAGTTAATACTAGATAGTACTAGGAACCTACAGTTAAAATTTTGAGTCATTTGGAGCTAGGATGAAAAAGTTATGATTAATTAAAGTTCACTGTTAAAATTAGGTTTTTCACTAAAAAGAGCCAATTTTTGTAGTCACACGGTTTTTGCTTGATTTATTTCACTTGGAATGATGAGAAATTGGCGTAAAAGGCTTCTTGATGCAATTTACTCAAAAGTAAGCTTAAATGCTCCTCATGCTCCACGTCGTCTTTGGAATAAATCAAAATTTCATCAACAAAGACGATGATGAATTTATCCAAAAATTATTGGAACACTCTATGCATCAAATTCATAAAGTCAGCAGGTGCATTAGTTAATCCAATGGACATCACTAAAAACTCGAAATGCCCATATCAAGTTTTGAAAGTAGATTTTGGAATATCTTCTACTTTAATCCTAAATTGATGGTACCCTGACATTAAGTCTATCTTCGAGAATACTCCCGCTCACTTTAACTGATCAAATATATTATCTATTCTAGGTAGGGGGTACATAATCTTTACTGTCACCCGATTCAACTTTCTGTAGTCTATACACATCCTCAGGGTCTCGTCCTTTTTCACAAACAACATGGGGCTCCCCAGGGTGACACACTTGGCCTAATATAACCTTGCTTCATAAAATCTTGCAACTATTCCTTTAATTCTTTTAACTCTGTTGAGGCCATCCGATATGGTGCCTTCGATATTGTGGCTATCCAGGGGAGTACTTTTATCTCAAACTCTGTCTCCCTTTCTAGAGGTAGGCCGGGTAATTCTTTCGAGAATACATCGGGGAATTCCTTAACAATAGGAATTGAGTTCAATCCCTTCTCTTCTTCTTCAGTTCCAATTAAGGATACCAAAAATCCCTTTGCTCCATTCACAAGGTATTGTCGGGCTTAGAGCATTGATGTGAGAATTTATTTCACACATTTGGTCATCATAATTGTGTTGATTTAGAGCATTTTGTATGTTTTTCTTTGCTTAGTTGTCTAGAATTTGAGGTATTTTACATTTACTGAATTATTAGAAATTCTTCATATTTTGCAGTTTACATGTGTTTGATTAGGTGAAATTGGGCTGATGTGAAGAGGCCAAATTCGGGTTAGGTCAACAAAGCAAAACCCTAGTTAGCCCGGTCTAGGCAAACCAGAATACTGTTTGATCAATCGATTGTAACGGGAGCTACAGACATCAGTTTCCAGTTTTGTTTGATTCTCTGGAAAGCTAAGACAAAGGCCTAAAACTTTTATGAAGAGCCCGAAACCTAGTTACGCCATTTTGAAGTTCAAAATCCAGCTGGAAGTCGGGGAACAAATCTGCCAAGAATTTCGGGATTCACCAAGTAAAATGAGAGGTTGGGGTCCAGCTCACAATATGAGGCCAACGTGTGTTTTTATTTTAAAGAAAACCTAAACATCTATTAGGTTTTGGTGTGCCACATGAAACAAGAGAGGAATAAATCAATTGAAGGATTCAATGGAACTAACAAAGGAAACTTTCCTTTCTCAGAATTCCAGGAATTCCTGAAACACCCTTCGGTATTTGGAGCATATCTTTCGATATAGAATCTAATGAGGTCAAACGTGGTGTCTAAGAAAACCTAAGAGAAAAGGCTACAACTTTCGTGTTTTGGGATTTTCTAAAAAAGGAAAAGAAAAAGGTGAAAACGGAGCATCAAGTCAGAGGTCGAGGAAAAATTGCCTAATGGAGAACCCGGTTTTAAGGAAACAAAGAGGTTTTGAAGGAAGGAGGGGGGAGAACGACTAGGCCAAAAACTTGTTGTTGAGTACGTTGTTTAAAATTCGCAAGTGCACGAAATCGTAACCAGTAATATAGTAACAAGAAAGGATGTCGAACCCATGAGGACGACTCACCTATTAACAATTGAAATTGTTCTAATTCTAACTTATTTGAAAATCAAGAAAAGTGGTGGATTTTGAATTTGTAGAAACAAAAATAAACAAACTTAAAAGAAAAATTTCAGCCAAGAAGAAAACACTAAGGCATCCGACTCACCTAACCAATCAAATCCAAAATCCTAACCACGCAATCAGTCAATTATCAACCTCTTTGACGACAAAATATTCTAATTTATCTATGAACCTCTCTCAAGTGGAATTAGAATTACCCAACATACAACAACCCGCGATATGTCTACACGAATTTAGAAGCAATTGAGCACATTAAGAATAAAAATATTTCTCACAAAAGCCGTACAAATCACGTTTGCACATTCCTGTCTTTTGTTCAATTGATGGCATACATCATTTGAAGCTAAACTACATGCATCATCTCTCGAGTTAACACACACAACAAATCATTCACCTATTGGCCAGATAATTGAAAGCAATAAACTCAATGATGTATACTTCAAGAAGAATGGTAAAAATTCGATCACATGGTAATAAGCTTCAGAATTGTCATGGAGAGGCTACATCGCAGCCTTAGCAATAGAAATTAGTTCATAGCTAAATCAGAATAAATCAACACAACTCTGGAATTCATAATGAAAATTATACAAAGAGAAGAGAGGATAAAAGGATTAAGAAGGAACTATATGTTGATCGAGAATCTCAATTGTTGACAAACTCCAATTCAGCCTCCGTCTTCTTCACCTTGTTCCAAGCTTCGGATTCCTCTCTAGTGGTGAAAAACTCTCATTCTTTTCGTGCCCTAGTCGTTGTCCCCCCTCCTTCCTTCAAAACCCCTTTGTTTCCATAAAACAGGGTTCTCGTTTGTGGAATACGCCCTTTTCTCCTTATTCAAACGACGAAGGGTGCGTTCAATTTTAAGGTCAAAAGGTAGTCAATCAAAACTTCAAGTACGTTGTTGAAAATTTGCAAGTGCACGAAATCGTAACAAGTAATATAGTAATAAGAAAGGATGTCAAACCCACGAGACTACTCACCTATTAACTACTGAAATTGTTCTAATTCTAAATTATTTGAAAATCAAGAAAAGTGGTGGATTTTGAATTTGCAGAAACAGAAATAAGTAAACTTAAAAGAAATATTTCACCCAAGAAGAAAACACTAAGGCATCCGACTCACCTAACAATTCAAATCCAAAATCCTAACCATGCAATCAATCAATTATCAACCTCTTTGATGACGAAATATTCTAATTTATCTAAGACCCTCTCTTGAGTAGAATTAGAATTACCCAACATACAACAACCCGCTATATTTCTACGCGAATTTAGAAGCAATTGTGCACATTATGATTGATAATATTTCTCATAAAAGCCGCACAAATCACGTTGGCACATTCCTGTCTTTCGTTCAATTCATGGCATACATCATTTGAAGCTAAACTACGTGTATCATCTGTCGAGTTAACACGCACACAACAAATCATTCAACTCTTGGCCAAGTAATTGAAAGCATTAAACTCAATGATGTATCCATCAAAAAGAATGGTAAAATTCGACCACATGGTAATAAGCTTCAGAATTGTCATGGAGAGGCTACATCGTAGCCTTAGCAATAGAAATTAGTTCAGAGCAAAATCAGAATAAATCAAAACAACTCTGGAATTCATAATGAAAATTATACAAAGAGAAGAGAAGATAAAATGATTAAGAAGGAACTATATGTAGATCGAGAATCTCAATTGTTGACAAACTCCAATTCAGCCTCCGTCTTCTTCACCTTGTTCCAAGCTTCGGATTCCTCTCCAGTGGTGAAAAACTCTCCTTCTTTTTGTGCCCTAGTCGTTGTCCCCCCTCCTTCCTTCAAAACCTCTTTGTTTCCTTAAAACAGGGTTCTCATTTGTGGAATATGCCATTTTCTCCTTATTCAAACGACGAAGGGTGCGTTCAATTTCAAGGTCAAAAGGTAG
Organism: Morella rubra; assembly: GCA_003952965.2. NCBI lineage: Eukaryota > Viridiplantae > Streptophyta > Magnoliopsida > Fagales > Myricaceae > Morella > Morella rubra. Next base: position 38,619 of record RXIC02000015.1, read on the forward strand.
TAAATCCAAGCTTCGAGTACGTTGTTGAAAATTCGCAAGTGCACGAAATCTTAACAAGTAATATAGTAATAAGAAAGGATGTCGAACCCTCGAGGACTACTCACCTATTAACTATTGAAATTGTTCTAATTCTAAATTATTTTAAAATCAAGAAAAGTGGTGATTTTGAATTTGCGGACACAAAAATAAATAAACTTAAAAGAAAATTTCACCCAAGAAGAAAACACTAAGGCATCCGACTCACCTTACCAATCAAATCCAAAATCCTCACCATGCAATCAGTCAATTATCAACCTCTTTGATGACGAAATATTCTAATTTATCTAAGACCCTCTCTCGAGTAGAATTAGAATTACCCAAATACAACAACCCGCGATATGTCTATGCGAATTTAGAAGCAATTGAGCACATTAAGATTAATAATATTTCTCATAAAAGCCGCGCAAATCACGTTGGCACATTCCTGTCTTTCGTTCAATTCATGGCATACATCATTTGAAGCTAAACTATGTGTATCATCTCTCGAGTTAACATGCACACAACAAATCATTCAACTCTTGGCCAGGTAATTGAAAGTATTAAACTCAATGATGTATCCGTCAAAAAGAATGGTAAAAATTCGAACACATGGTAATTAGCTTCAGAATTGTCGTGGAGAGGCTACATCGTAGCCTTAGCAATAGAAATTAGTTCATAGCAAAATCAGAATAAATCAAAACAACTCTAGAATTCATAATGAAAATTATACAAAGAGAAGAGAAGATAAAAGGATTAAGAAGGAACTATATGTAGATCGAGAATCTCAATTGTTGACAAACTCCAATTCAGCCTCCGTCTTCTTCACCTTGTTCCAAGCTTCGGATTCCTCTCCAGTGGTGAAAAACTCTCCTTCTTTTCGTGCCCTAGTCGTTCTCCCCCCTCCTTCCTTCAAAACCTCTTTGTTTCCTTAAAACAGGGTTCTCGTTTGTAATATACGCCCTTTTCTCCTTATTCAAACGACGAAGGGTGCATTCAATTTCAATGTCAAAAGGTAGTAAATCCAAACTTCTAGTACGTTGTTGAAAATTCGCAAGTGCACGAAATCGTAACAAGTAATATAGTAATAGGAAAGGATGTCGAACCCACGAGGACTACTCACCTATTAACTATTGAAATTGTTCTAATTCTAAATTATTTGAAAATCAAGAAAAGTGGCGGGTTTTGAATTTGCAGAAACAAAAATAAAAAAAAATTAAAAGAAAAATTTCACCCAAGAAGAAAACACTAAGGCATCCGACTCACCTAACCAATCAAATCCAAAATCCTAACCATGCAATCAATCAATTATCAACCTCTTTGATGGTGAAATATTCTAATTTATCTAAGACCCTCTCTCGAGTAGAATTAGAATTACCCAACATACAACAACCCGCGATATGTCTACGCGAATTTAGAAGCAATTGTGCACATTAAGATTAATAATATTTCTCATAAAAGACGCACAAATCACGTTGGCACATTCCTGTCTTTCGTTCAATTCATGGCATACATCATTTGAAGCTAAACTACATGCATCATCTCTCGAGTCAACACGCACAAAAAAATCATTCAACTATTGGCCAGATAATTGAAAGCATTAAACTCAATGATGTATACTTCAAGAAGAATGGTAAAAATTCGATCACATGGTAATAAGCTTCAAAATTGTCGTGGAGAGGCTACATCGTAGCCTTAGCAATAAAAATTAGTTCGTAGCAAAGTCAGAATAAATCAAAACAACTCTAGAATTCATAATGAAAATTATACAAAGAGAAGAGAAGATAAAAGGATTAAGAAGGAACTATATGTAGATCGAGAATCTCAATTGTTGACAAACTCCAATTCAGCCTCCGTCTTCTTCACCTTGTTTCAAGCTTCGGATTCGTCTGCAGTGGTGAAAAACTCTCCTTCTTTTCGTGCCCTAGTCGTTCTCCCCACTCCTTCCTTCAAAACCTCTTTGTTTCCTTAAAACAGGGTTCTCGTTTATGGAATTCGCACTTTTCTCGATCACATGGTTATAAGCTTCAGAATTGTCATGATGACCAAATGTGTGAAATAAATTCTCACATCGACCTCCAAGGGGATAGTTGATCATTTTAGAGGCTAGTACACATTCTTGAAAGTTAATTGGTGATTATATCCATATCTTGCCCATCAGATTTTAAGGTGAAAGGTTAGGAGAAAGGAACCTGCATTTGCACTTGTGTGATACTTAGGATCAACATTACACTTTTGGGTTCTTTATCGTGTTAAGCATTGCATTTTTTATTTTTGATAGGCGAAATCTCATAAAGCAAGATTAAGCATACTTGTTTTCTTTAGGACTATTGAAATACACATTTCCTTGCAAAGTTGTGTGAGTTGTGTGACTATGCATAAAAGATGAGTGTGATGCTTTTCTTGTGATTCTCCCCTTTGATCTAGTCCTAAATAGGGTTTATGAAAAAAGAGTGACGATTATTAGACAGTGGAATAAATAATTGTGGACAAAGTTATATCAACTCCAATGTTTTGAGTTGCTTAGTAACTAGGGGTATTCATTACCAATGTTTACTTTTACGTCAAACAACAGCTTGAAATATGAGTATGCAAAGCACTTTAAGTATGTGACCTGCTGAGTAATCGGGTGCATCCATCACAAATGCTTGTATTCACGTAAAAAGGCGAGTGACAACTTAAAGATCAAAAACAAAAAGAAAATATATTTCTTTGTAGTTTGCTATCTTGTTTGTAGTAGTGAAAAGGGGTGATTGCAAGTTGAGTTATTACATGATTCAATTGTGTTGGTTGCAAGATGAATATGAATGAGTTTGGAATTATGTATGGACATTTGATCTAGAGAATGTAAGTATGCTTAGTTTTCCTTTATTTGATATTGTCTATGCACTAAGTTGAAGATTTGATGTTCACATGGTAGGTCCTTTGGGTGTGACGAGTTGAGCCTAACCATGGTTATTGTCCTTGTTTTATAGTCTTTGTTTTACTTGAGGACAAGCAAACATTCAAGTTTGGGGGTATTTGATTTGAGAATTTATTTCACACATTTGGTCATCATAATTGTGTTGATTTAGAGCATTTTGTATGTGTTTCTTTGCTTAGTTGTCTAGAATTTGAGGTATTTTACATTTACTGAATTATTAGAAATTCTTGGTATTTTGCAGTTTACATGTGTTTGATTAGGTGAAATTGGGCTGATGTGAAGAGGCCAAATTCGGGTTAGGTCAACAAAGCAAAACCCTAGTTAGCCCGGTCTAGGCAAACCAGAATACTGTTTGATCAATCGATTGTAACGGGAGCTACAGACATCGGTTTTCAGTTTTTTTTGATTCTATGGAAAGCTAAGACAAGGCCTAAAACTTTTATGAAGAGCCCGAAACCTAGTTACGCCGTTTTGAAGTTCAAAATAAACTGGAAGTCGGGGAACAAATCTGCCAAGAATTTCGGGATTCACCAAGTCAATGAGAGGTTGGGGTCCAGCTCACAATGTGAGGCCAACGTGTGTTTTTATTTTAAAGAAAACCTAAACATCTATTAGGTTTTGGTGTGCCGCATGAAACAAGAGGAGGAATAAATCAATTGAAGGATTCATTGGAACTAACAAAGGAAACTTTCCTTTCTCGGAATTCCTGGAATTCCTGAAACACCCTTCGGTATTTGGAGCATAGCTTTTGATATAGAACTCGAATGAGGTCAATATGGTGTCTAAGAAAAGCTAAGAGAAAAGGCTACAACTTTCGTGTTTTGGGATTTTCCAAAAAAGGAACAGCAAAAGGTGAAAACGGAGCATCAAGTCAGAGGTCGAGGAAAAACTGCCTATTGGAGAACCCTGTTTTAAGGAAACAAAGAGGTTTTGAAGGAAGGAGGGGGGAGAACGACTAGGGCACGAAAAGAAAGAGAGTTTTTCACCACTGGAGAGGAATCCGAAGCTTGGAACAAGGTGAAGAAGACGGAGGCTGAATTGGAGTTTGTCAACAATTTAGATTCTCGATCTACATGTAGTTCCTTCTTAATCATTTTATCTTCTCTTCTCTTTGTATAATTTTCATTATGAATTCCAGAGTTGTTTTGATTTATTCTGATTTTGCTATGAACTAATTTCTATTGCTAAGGCTACGATGTAGCCTCTCCATGACAATTCTGAAGCTTATTACCATGTGATCGAATTTTTACCATTCTTTTTGAAGTATACATCATTGAGTTTAATGCTTTCAATTATCTGGCCAATGGTTGAATGATTTGTTGTGTGCGTGTTAACTCGAGAGATGATGCACGTAGTTTAGCTTCAAATGATGTATGCCATGAATTGAACGAAAGACAGAATGTGCCAACGTGATTTGTGCGGCTTTCATTAGAAATATTATTAATCTTAATGTGCTCAATTGCTTCTAAATTCGCATAGAGATATTACGGGTTGTTGTATGTTGGGTAATTCTAATTCTACTCGAGAGAGGGTCTTAGATAAATTAGAATATTTCGCCGTCAAAAAGGTTGATAATTGACTGATTGCATGGTTAGGATTTTGGATTTGATTGGTTAGGTGAGTCGGATGCCTTAGTGTTTTCTTCTTGGGTGAAATTTTTTTTAAGTTTATTTATTTTTGTTTCTGCAAATTCAAAATCCACCATTTTCTTGATTTTCAAATAATTTAGAATTAGAACAATTTCAATAGTTAATAGGTGAGTAGTCCTCGTGGGTTCGACATCCTTTCTTATTACTATATTACTTGTTACGATTTCGTGCATTTGCGAATTTTCAACAACAAGCGTCGATACCAGTCTCGGAAGAGGCGTTTCTTTAGGGCTCCTCTAGCTAAATTCTTCCATTCCCAGTATGCAAAACTTTATTTCTTTATGGAAACAGTCCAATGAGGCATGATAGGTCGATAACTAATCCATTCCTAAGATGATGTCAAAATTGACAATATCTATAAGGACGAGGTTAGCTAGTAAAATTATATCCTCAATCTGAAACGGGAATCCTTTCACTGATTGGTCACAAAATTTGTTCAAGCCTAAAGGGGTTGCTACTATCAAGGCCAAATCCAATGGCTCTATCAATGCTCCATACAATAATTTGCATTGACAAGAAATAAAGGAGTGGGTGGCTCCTGAATCAAATAATACAGTTACTAACCCAAGGGGCAAGAGAAAAGTACCTGATACTACATCCTCTGATGCCTCTTCCACCTTGGTGGTTAGTGCGAATTCCCGAGCTAGTGCAATGTTTCACTGAGGCATTTCCAAATTTGCCACTCCAGCACCGGTCCTAGGAGGTACTAGTGGCCCACCTTTCTTGGGGCAGTCTCAGGCAAAATGACCCATTTGCCTATAGTAGAAACATGCGCTAGCCTTTACTCGACATTCGTCCCTTGGATGATTCCTTTGACAGTGAGGACACATCTTCACTTGTCCTATCAGTGATCTCCCTTGAGTATTGCATTTCTTTGCTAGGGTTTTCCTTGAGAAGTACTTACTTGTGGTGGGGGACGTTTCTTCTAGCGATCATAAGAGGCTGTATTGCTTTGAATGCTGCGTTCTATGATGGCAGCACATTCCACCAGCTTTACCAGATTACCAAAATCACGGCTGCAGATGTGGTCAAAAAATCAGGGGTCTAGATCTTCCTTAGATTTTCTTGCCTTCTTTTCTTCGTCGGGTATCAAGTGGGGTGCAAAGCGCGACAGCTCTATAAATTTAGCCGCATATTCCTTAACCGACATGGATCCTTGCACCAAGTTGGTGAACTCTCTTCTCTTGGCTTCCCGAGTATAAAGTGGAAAGTAATGATTTAAGAATTTCATCTTAAACCATGCCCACATGATTGGCACTCGCATTAGCTTCTTGTTCCAATAACGTACTTCAAGATATCCACCACCTCTTCGCCTCTCCAAATAACTTGTAGGCAGCATAGAACACCTTCTACTCATCCGTACAGCCTAGTACTCTAAATAACTCGCCTATATCTAGTATCCAGTTTTCTGCCAAGATAGAATCAGGTCCACATTGAAAACTTTTTCAGGCGTTAACGATTAAACTAATCGAAGGTACATCATCCGACCCTTCCTTCGTCGCAGTTATTCTGATTCATTTGCTGAGTCATGAATTTAGCTAGGTTTCGAAGCATTCCTTCTACATCAATCCCCTAGTTCCATTGTTCTTGGTTTCTTACTAGACTATCTTCTCCATCAAAATCTGCCGTAACTCCTGAATATCAAAGAGCAAGGTCTATTACTCGGACATGAACGACCAGAACATGGGTGGAAAGTTTGTGGGTAATGAAGGAATTAAAAATCGTCATAATCTGTCTTAGCAGTACAACAAATATGAAAAGGAAAACAGGGTGAGTCTTAAGGACTCAATAAGGGGGATAGGGGCATGTGATGACATACAGTAGTATAAACCATACTTACATACTCAATAAACAGTTCATGTTTCAAAGATAATACCAGTATAATCGTATGCAGTATGGATGTCATGCTCATGTCTATAAAATCATTCGTCTTTCATGTCCATTATTTCACCTTTAGAGGCAAGGTTGTGCGTTTAATCTCCCCTACACTTTAGGACAATCCTAGGCATTTTGTTGCCCTAGGACAACGGATAAAGGTCATTTGCCTTCTACCCTAGGGCCATCTATTACCCCATAGTGATGATTGCACTCCCTAGTGATCAGTATCATCACCCACTAACTGTAAAAATTTTCATTGGTGCAAATACCATTGATGTAGATGTCATTTTGGAAAATGTCATATCCTTTATATATTTGATGCGAATGCCATATCTATAACATCATTGATGCATCTTTTCATTAAAAAGTATGCCCTTTACCATTAATCATGTGCAATGAAGTTTCTTAATCTCGCTTATAATTTCACATGTAATTCATTTCACACGATAATTTTAATTACATCACAAATCTTGTATTTTACCTCAAAGACTTAGTATTTTTCTTCATATCCGTGTCTTTGTATTTCATTTTCAAGAAAAACCTAATACTTCATCACATCCATATCTTGTATTTATTTCCAAAATAAATACTATTAAACTTTTACTTAGCCAAACTAATATCTTTAATTACTTATTTCAAATCAGCAAGCAACTAAGAAATGCAGTTTAAGACTTTTACTATTTTAATTAAATCAAGTCCAACGTTACATGTTATCTAATTTAAATGTCTCAAGTCCAATGAGGACTTAGACTTGGGCTTGCTGTAAAGCCCACCTCTGGACATTATTAGAAGCTCTGGAAAACCTACTTGCATCAGCCAAATAGTAGAAAAGAGGCCTATTTCACATGGCCACTAAGTTAGGCATTTTGGGTCCAGTAGGGACCTATCTTTGGGCTCCACTTACAAGCCCATATCCTAGCAAATTTATAAGTATTTAAGCCCATTAAAATCATTACAAGTGATAGAACAAACCAAAACTGTGTGACTACAAAAATGGCTCTTTTTAGTGAAAAATCTAATTTTAACAATGAAATTTAATTAATCATAACTTTTTCATCCTAGCTCCAAATGACTCAAAATTTTAACTGTAGGTTCCTAGTACTATCTAGTATTAACCCTCCAAATTTAAGATCAATCCATGGTCTTTTATTATGTACGAAATACCCCTAAAGATGTTGTTGTCACTAATGGTGCAATTCTAAGCTAGTTTTCATCTACTTAGCTAATTCTTTAATTTTTCATGTAAACCTTTGCATGAAAACTATCCTATATGTTTATAATACTTCTAAAACATTCAAAAATCATGCCATGCAATTTATTTACACAGATTCATATCAAAATTCATCCAAAGGGCTTTATGACCTAAGTTTAACAATAATCTCTATTTTTCTACTTTCTCTTGGATCTAATCATTCTAACCTCATGTTTAGCTTATCCTAAGCCTAATGAAAGGTTATAGATCACTACATATCATATTGCTAACCTCAAATCATCAAAATGCCACCAATGTCATTAACATATAAACTACCCTTACCTTTCTTGATCTCTTTGGCTCTTTGGTGACTTTCTTGAGTATCAAAACCTAGATAAGCTTGCTGTTAGTATCAAAATCAAATTAATAATCTCTAGGATAAGAAAACTTCAACCCTTTACCGCTTTTCTTCAAAATTTCTCATTTTCTTCCTCCTAGGGCAATTCGGTTACTTCTTCTTTCTCTCCTTCTTTCTTCAGCTCTCTCTCACTCTCACTTTCTCTAAGGATGTCCGGCTGAATGGTGTGGAGAAAACCTTTAGAAAGGCCTCCTATTTATACTACTCCTTAACTAGAGTTTGTCTCCTAGGGTTAATTAACTATGCTAGGGTTTAACTAGACCACATGATGATGTCTACTACTAGATTAGGGTGTCTATGCAAGGCTTGAAGCTGAATTGGGTGAAGGGGTGGCAGCTACACAATGGATGACAAATTTTGCATGGTTTTGCATGGCTTAATGATTGCTAATGATTAGCAATCACTACTTCTAGCAATTCTATGGGTTTGACTGGTTTTGTGAGTCGAAGATGAGGTGGCATGGGCTGTGATGATGTGTTGGGCCAAACGGGATGATTTGAAAGCCCAATTGCATGCTATTTCAAAGCCCAAGCAATAAAATCCTATTTTTCCAAGCCCAATTGTCCTATTTGTTGCAAAAATTCTCAAAAATAATCACTAGGGTGCGCAGTTATTCTAGAGTAAGTCCTATTGGCTTGGTAATTAAGTGAGTAATATAAACCAAGCAAAAATTTTGAAGAAAGAATGAATTTTCATAAGAAATTAGGGCTAAAAACATGAAATAAGGGTATTTTAGTATTTTCAGCAATATAAATTAATATTTAAAAATTTTTAATGCACTGAATGAGTAAAATATATTATTAGATTAAAGAGCTCAAAAATATAAGAAAGAGGATATTTTTCTCATAATTTTGGCTATGTAAACTATTTTTAGGGATTTTCCCCTATTTTTAAACTAATAAAATAATTAAATCCAAAAATAGTAATTTAAATACTATTTATTATAAATTAATTAGAAAAATTAGGATAATTAT
>RXIC02000016.1:767-95839 GCA_003952965.2 Morella rubra
TACGGGTTTTTGTTGGATTAATTGTTCAGTGGGAAAAGGCGCTCTTTCTCACGAAGTATCTCCGTTGTGATAATACGGGATTGAATTGCCTGTAGTTCGTGTGATTTTTCATTTGAATTATTTGGATTTCACTTTTGCGACAATTGAACATGATGTTTGGTTTCTTAATCTTGCCAGTGTTTCGTTTTTCCCTGCTATTTGAGTTTGTCAGAACTGCTTCTTTGTCTTGCTAAAATGAAAGGTTGAGAATTCCATTCTTTCTATTTCGATGCTGTATACTTTGTAGTGGAAAGTTTGCCGCTTTTGCGGCATAATATTCTAGGATAATGCGAGTCATGCTCTAGAAGTTTTTAGATTCTCGATTCTCTGTCTTACGATTCGGCGAGCTAGAATTCTCATGAAAGCTCGAGTCAATTGGGTGCTGATTCGGCGTTGAAACAAGTGAAAGCTGCTAGCTTTTCCATGATGAATTTACTAAATTTGGAGATATTTTGGTGTTACAAATTTGTAGAAAAAAGAACTTATTAAGTTCATATTGTCATCTAAATGACAGTATTTTATGTAAATGAACCGTCTTTGGCCACTGTAATTGATTATAGTTTGAGCTGCTTTCTTTAATTTATGTAAAACCTTACGATTGTCCCTGTTTTCAGCTTCTGTGGAATAGATGGCATCAACTTTCACAGCCATGTCTTCAGTTGGTTCCTTGGCTGCTTCTAGCTGCCGAGCTATGGATATAAAAATGTGCCCCTTCTACACAGTTGTCATCTTCTGCTTCCGTTTCTTCCTGCTCATTTGCTAGGAGGCAGAATGTTATGTCACGGAGAAATCGCTCTCCTAAGATTTGTGCCATGGCAAAAGAATTGCATTTCAACAAGGATGGCTCGGCTATTAAGAAACTGCAAGTGAGTCTTTAGTTATGACACTGCTGGCTGTTGATTTGTTGGAGAGAAGTTCCGATTCTGTCTATTTGCTTCTTTTTTACTACCTACAATATATGTCCTATTTCAGACTGGTGTGAACAAGCTTGCGGATCTGGTTGGAGTTACTCTTGGTCCAAAAGGCAGGAATGTTGTTCTGGAAAGCAAGTATGGCTCCCCAAAAATAGTTAACGATGGTGTTACCGTGGCAAAAGAGGTACGCTACACTTCCAGTGTTCATAGTTCGAAGGTTGTTTGTTTATCTCTAAAGACATATGGTTTCTATCTGATGGATTGTGTATGTGTTAGTTTCCGTTATTGTAGAAACTAAGATTCACTGAACTTGATGTCTTTATGTTGATAATGACTTTCTATGTTATGCTATTCCTCCTTTGACAGCTTCTTCCTTTCATCTACTTCCCCACCCCAAACCTAGCAACCTCTTATTTCATCTGCTTGACGTACTTATGGATTTGGGCCTTTGGCCTGTTAGGTAGAGTTGGAGGACCCAGTTGAGAACATCGGTGCCAAGTTAGTGAGACAAGCGGCTGCCAAGACTAATGATTTGGCTGGTGATGGAACAACAACATCGGTTGTTCTTGCACAAGGTCTTATAGCTGAGGGTGTCAAGGTTCGTATTTTATTCATGCCTTTACAATTTTTGGGAATCTGTCGGCTTTGTTGAGTCCACTTCCTAGATAAAACAACCGTTTAGGAGGACTTCTTATATGAGTTATGATTTCAGGTGGTTGCAGCAGGTGCAAACCCTGTTTTAATTACTCGAGGTATTGAGAAGACCACAAAAGCTCTAGTGGCTGAGCTTAAGCTGATCTCAAAAGAGGTAATGCTTATCTACCTTTAAGCATCAGGATTCTAGTGCCAGCATAATTCTCCACGTTCTTGCCCCACTCAGTTTCTTGTGATGTCACTGGTTGAATGCCAATGGCTGGCTTTGGACTGCAGGTTGAAGACAGTGAGCTGGCTGATGTGGCAGCAGTTAGTGCTGGAAACAACTATGAAGTAGGAAATATGATAGCTGAAGCCATGAGTAAGGTGGGTCGTAAAGGTGTGGTGACCCTAGAAGAGGGAAAAAGTGCAGAGAACAGCCTCTATGTTGTTGAAGGAATGCAATTTGATCGGGGTTACAGCTCACCTTATTTCGTCACTGATAGTGAGAAAATGGCAGTTGAATATGAAAATTGCAAGGTGTGCATTTGTCAGAGCTTAAGAGCTTACCTCCCCTGCGCCCCAAACCACACTTACACAAAAAAAAAATGGTGGCTGTAATATTTGCCAGCTTTGCTAATAGATGTGGTTTTTTGATGCAGTTGCTTCTTGTTGATAAGAAAATAACAAATGCAAGGGATCTTATTAACATTCTAGAGGAAGCTATTAGAGGTGGGTATCCAGTTGTGATAATTGCGGAGGACATTGAACAAGAAGCCTTAGCTACTCTGGTTGTGAACAAGCTCAGAGGGGCTTTGAAAATTGCTGCACTCAAAGCCCCTGGTTTTGGAGAGCGCAAGAGCCAGTACCTTGATGATATTGCTATTCTCACTGGAGGTCAGTTGACATCACGTACTCTTTAACTGTTCTCTGGGGTCTTCTTTCCTGGTTGCTCTATTCTTATTTGAAAGTTTCTGATGTTTTCTTCTGTGATATTTTTTCAAGTGTTTTTGAGTGATCTCGTGATCTGGCTTGCAGGAACTGTAATCAGAGATGAGGTGGGGCTCACCTTAGACAAAGCTGATAAGGAGGTACTTGGCCATGCTTCTAAGGTGGTGCTTACCAAGGACACTACCACAATTGTCGGAGATGGAAGCACACAGGACGTAGTAAACAAGAGAGTTGCACAGATTAAAAATCTTATTGAGGTATAGATCTCCTGTCCTCTGTGTCTGTCAGTCTCTTTCGCTCGCAGACAGAGACACACATGCAAAGAATTGTGTGGGGTTGATTCTTATTACTTTTAGGCTAATTGAAATGGCATCCTCACACAGGCTGCAGAGCAAGACTATGAGAGGGAAAAACTAAATGAAAGGATAGCGAAGTTGTCAGGTGGTGTTGCCGTCATACAGGTAAGTTATCAATTAATAGTTTTACATTGGTTTATGATTTTTAGCACAGAATCTTATGTTGATCAATTTTATTTTGAACACAAGGTTGGTGCACAAACTGAGACAGAGCTGAAAGAGAAGAAACTAAGAGTTGAAGATGCTCTTAATGCAACAAAGGTAACACATAATTATACATAAGAAGTATATCTGTGCCATTAAGTTTCAGGTTAGAGATAAGTTCTCGACAGGTCTGCTACAAACGAGGTAGAGTGGTTTACAATTTCAATGGTTTTCAGGCTGCCGTGGAGGAAGGTATTGTTGTTGGTGGTGGGTGCACTTTGCTGAGACTTGCATCAAAGGTGGATTCTATCAAGGACAGCCTTGACAACGATGAAGAAAAGGTTACTCTTTACTGAAGTTTTTCAAGTCTTGGCACTGAGAACATCATGAAAGACACATAGAAGCAATAAAGCCATCAACTAAGTTGAAATTTGCCAATTTATAGATGTTGAATTTAAAAGAATGCATCACTTTCTTATTTGAGCTTCTAAAAAAAGTGCTTTCGGCTCAATCTATATGGATTATTTTCAGGTTGGAGCAGATATAGTCAAGAGAGCCTTGAGTTATCCTTTGAAATTGATTGCCAAGAATGCTGGTGTTAATGGAAGTGTGGTTAGTGAGAAGGTATGCTCATCTTTCTTGTCGTTGCTGTATGTGTTGATTCGGTTCTGTGTTGTACTGTTGTAACTAGTTTTTCTTTTTTTCTTTCAGGTGCTCTCCAGTGACAATCCTAAATATGGATATAATGCAGCAACCGGACAATATGAAGATCTAATGGCTGCTGGAATCATTGATCCTACTAAGGTGAGTTGTCACATTGAAACTTAATAGGGAAAGTACAAGATGGTTTTGACCTTTTGGTGTGTTTTCATCGGAAGCTGTCCTGGAAGTTATAAATTTGACGAGTTGATAGAATAGATGCTAGAGTAATTTGTCGTGAGTGCAGTCTTATATGCCCGCCAGAAAGGTGTGTGGATCACTTTCGCTTCTTAAGAATGACGTAAAAGGTTTTTAACTTTGAATGACATCTTATTAGTAACCCAGAGACAATGATGCTGCGATGCTTTGCGGCCAAGTGAACTATTACTTTTCAATGTTTTTCTTTAACCTGAGTCTCAAATCTAGCTACTTAGAAACGTCTACATTTCTTATTTCAGGTTGTCAGATGTTGCCTTGAGCATGCTGCCTCAGTAGCAAAGACATTCTTGATGTCGGATTGTGTAGTTGTCGAAATCAAGGAGCCTGAACAAATGCCTGCTGGCAACCCAATGGACAATTCAGGTCTGTAATGGCTTAATGCAAAATTATAACTGAGTGATTGTTCCTTAGCTTTTCTGCGCCTTTTTTTTTTTTTCCCTAAGCTCGCTTTTCTGCTGTTGAAAAACTAGTTTTTCTAACATATCATGCTGTGGGCTCTTTCTTGGTTGCATCAGGATACGGCTACTAAGTTTGACTTCCGATAGCGGTTTCTCAAGCGGCTTTGGTTAGATGCGAAGGAGGAAGAGTGAGAAGATTGGAAGGAACTTGAGTAGCAGCACAAGATATGTTGGTTTGATTTTTTTGTAAATTAAAGATGTCCCCAGTTAAAGACCAACTTCTGGTGAGGCATGTTTTCAGGGCTTAAGAGTAATGCCATTACATGTAGAACGTCCAGCTTATAATGCTTTTTTAGCTTCGGGGACTGCCTTAAGCGATTTCCAGTTCAATAATTCTCTCTCTCTCGCTCTTCTCTCTCTCTGTGTGGCTACTTGGGGTTTTCTCTGTGTGTCCATGCACGAGGGGATTACTTATTCTGCCATTTCTCTCTGCGTTGGCCGGAGGGTAACAAAACAAAAAGACATGAAAGTCTCAAGCTTGTGCTTATGATAGATCGTGGATTCTATGTGGCTTATTGAAGTAAGCTGGTCAGTACATGACAAGTGGGAGGGGGATAAAGGCAACTCGGAGATTCACGTGAGCCTATTCAATGAAGAAGACGATATACTTTTATGACTAAATTGGACTCGAGAAACCGCAAAGTAGGAACGTGGAATCAACCATGTATTTATTTATTAATCCCAATACAAGAAAGCGACGACAGTTTGAAAAGCCCACGATGAAGTGTATGTGGGTATAGCTACGGGTTTTAAACAAGGACCTGCATCATTCTGGTAATCTCTAAACGCCAAAGAATTAGAATTTTGAAGTGGACGGGCAAGTTGATTAAAGGTTTCTTATGGAGTTTGGCGTAAACCTTAAAGCATAAATACGCCAGTATAATTCCAAAATTGTAGTCATCTAAACTTCTGAACTTACGCACGTTGACCTCTTTCTAATTCCAAAACTTTCATATCGGTAAGGCCGGCCAAATCTTTAATCTTCAAGAGTTGGATCACCTCAATCCATCTCTTAGGTGCCTATTCTTATTGCATAAATAAGATGATCATTGTTAGAGCGATAGTCTTTGCTGGATTGGACGACATGCTTTGTTTAAATATGTATCTCGAGACATAACTATCGTTAACCTCGAATCTTTACGATTGTTATGGAATTTAACGTGGGGTTATAGGAGTTAATATGATCCTTGTACTTACCAATTAGCTTTCTCTGTGTAGTGGCCCAGTGGGACTTTGTACAAAAAAAAAATCTCATGCGAATGTTTATCTGGATTGAGAAGGGAGTTAATTGAGCATGGTTGTAATTAATTATGGTGAAAATTAGGAAGATTTAATTATATCATTATCTAAATTATGCCAGATTTTAAAATAAATATTGCATGATTTCATACTTTATAAATACATTTGAGGGAGAAAGAGGATATCTCTTTTATAGTTTTTATCAAAATATAGAAAGTAAAAGAAAAGAAGGAATATGGAAATTAAATGCTCATTACCCTCAAAAAGTTTGGTGGGTTGTAAAGCCTAACTCTTCATACGTATATGGGTTTCATAAACTAAAAAGTTTTAAATTTTAGATGTCAGAAAGTAAGAACTAATAAAATATAACTTCCTCGTATTAGGAAGATAAATCTAACAAAAGTAATACTTTAATTTTGTATTTTTAAAAAAAAGGAAAAAAAAACATACGGAGCAAGAAAAAAGACCAAGTCCTGAATGGTGCATTTTATGCGTATATATTGAAACGAAAACATTATTATAATAACTATAGAAGTAATGTCACGACTCGCAAACCAGAAACGTACCGCGAGAGAGAGAGAGAGAGAGAGAGAGAGAGTGAGGGAGAGAGACCATGGCATTGCATAATGTTATTCCATGCATGTAATTTGCTAATCTCGCATTGTAGTTTGCGTGTGTTGTTGTGTTCCATCGTATTATGGTACATAGCCAATGCCACCTCTTTCCCTCTCTTCCTCCACTCTCTCTTCAGTCCATTGAAAAAACCTCTCCTTCTTCTTCTTCACGCCGCCACACTTTTTCTCTTCTCTTTTTGGTACATCTTCTGTGTTCACACTCAGCCGTGGCCTCGTTTTCTCTCTAATACAGACTCTTCTGTCGCTGGTACGCCTTTTTCCAGACATGGGTTTCTCTTCGTTACTCTGTATGACATTGGCTTTTGAGTTTCATCTGCATTGTTCCTTCATCGCTTTTGGAGTTCTGATTATCTGTGATTCTGGATTTTCTTCTGATGATCGGGCGATATCTGGGTGTTGGCACATGTTGACGAACTGGTGGAATCTGGATTCTGATTCTATAGGAATTGCTCTCGCATTCGGATTTATTTTTTATTTTTTGCTTTTATTGGACATAGGCATTTGAATTGGTCTGATAACTTCGATGATGATGATAGTCGTTCCGAAGTTCTTTGGGCTCTTTTCCCGAACCGGGTTTTTGGCATTGTTTCCTAGTTTAGAATCTGGTAGTATTTACTGATCTTAGCTAGTCTTCCTGTTGTGTGAATTGCTGCTTTTAAAGTTTTCCTTTTGTTTTCATTTTTGACATAATCGTGTCTTGGTTTGGGGACTTTGGTCACAGGGATATAGAAGATGATGAATCAAATCAATCATTTGGAATTTGGACGATTAGTTGCCTTAGTGGGAGCGGTTACGATAATGGTTTTTATCAGATGGTTCTTTAGTCCTTAAGGAAAATAACCCTTGCTAGGAAACAACTCTGGTTGGAATGGATGGTTCTTTACGATAATAAATGTTTTCTTATTGCACAATGCACGTTGGAATCTTGTAAACAAATTTCTTAAGTTGTTAGATGCAGCGAAGTTGATGATCTTTCGTGTAATTAGTTTGAATGAAGCTTTTAAGATTGTTTTCAATCTTAAAATTCTTACTGGTTTAAGTAATCTTTTTTTCCTTGCTGAATTGAAGGACTTTTGTTATGTGGATCTTCTTTGCCTGGTAAAGCTTACTCTGTTTGGCAGTTTGGATGCTTAAACCTTCTGTGATTTGCAAAATGAAGGAAATGAGAACTGAACTGGAACTTGATGAGTTGGAGAAGCTTCTCGGTGAGATTCCAAATGCCACTTATGGGAAACCACATTGTGATGAATCTGGACCAAAGATGGTGTCTCTGGAGGGAAGTTTGTCTCTCGATCCGTGTGAATTCCTGTACAAGGCCCATCAGTGAGAAACTCCAAAACTATGGGAGTTTGGATGAGGGAAAAATCTCAGTCAATAAAATTAAGCAATCACCTATTATAAGTGGAAGAGAGGAAATGAATCTGCCCGATGACCAGTCCTTGACATCAGCATTTGCAGGATTGGGCTTTACTGATGGTATGACGGTGGGAGCTGGGGGTCCTCTGCCAGAGTCTAAATCCTTAGAAAATTGCTCCATGTTCTTGGGTGGCCACTATCTAAATGTCTTAGAGAAACCAAATTCCAATCTGGATCCACAGATGAGGGTTGTCCCAGAGAATTTTTCTGCGAATGCCCCATTTGCTAATGCGGTTCAAGGCTTCCAGTTCCTCTCTAATGTGCCGGTTCCTGCAATGCCAGATCAGGAACAGTTCTTCCCGGGTGCACAATCTGTGCTGCCTTATTCTCATTCACATCAATTAAACCCGCCTCCAACCAGTTGGAGCAATGTGGAAGAGGAACAATATTATAGGATGCATCAGCAGTACTTGTACTTGCAGCAGTTTCCTATTCAGCGATTTGAAGCTCAGCATCCTATTCAAGCACAGGGGAATGTCACGACTAGACTGATGAGTGAGAACCTGAGACAGCCCTATTTTGAGGTGCCAATCTCTAACCAGCTTGTAAAATCGAGACAAGAATCATTTTGGACAAACTATAGGGGTTCAAACCAACCACATCCTGCCCTCTCTTTCACAGAATCTGATGCAATGCCAGGTCTGGTCAAAGTGGCAAAACACAAGTTTCCTGAAAGAATTCTGACAAGGTCCCAAGGAATGAACACACTCAAAACTGTGAAGTTTGGCTCTGTTGATGGAAAAGAATCGGTAGACCATGTCACCCAAAATGGGGAAGTTCCCTCACATTGTCAGCTCTGGGATACAATTTCTACTCCAAGGACTGTAGACTTCCAGTTAGATAGTTTGAACTCATGGGGTTTTCCCCTAAAACTACTGATATTAAAAGTATTTATCATGGGCTCACTGCCTCAAGCCAAAAAGTATAACTCTGTTAATGAGGTCGCTGGCAGAGTATATCTCATGGCCAAAGACCAACATGGTTGTCGCTTCTTGCAGAGAAAGTTGGCTGAGGGAGCCCCAACAGATGTTGAAAAGATTTTTGTTGAGATTGTTGATTACATTGTTGACCTCATGACGGATCCTTTTGGAAATTATCTAGTTCAGAAGCTGCTTGAAATTTGTGATGAGGATCAGCAGATGCAAATACTTCATGCCATCACTAGACAATCTGGGGAACTTGTTAGGATTTCATGTAATATGCATGGGTTGGCTCTCTGTCTCTGTCTCTCTCTCTCTAAGATGCCTTTGTTATTCTGCAATATCTGTACTGTTTAGAATTGATGTTTTAGTTGTCTGCTGACTTTTTTCTTCCAAACGGCAGGACTAGGGCTGTTCAGAAGGTCATTGAAACCCTTAAGACTCCAGAGCAGTTCTCCATGATTGTTTCCTCATTGAAGCCAGGTATCGTGACTTTAATGAAAAACGTTAATGGCAATCATGTTGCACAGCGCTGCTTGCAGAAATTAGTGCCTGAATACAGTGAGGTAAGAATTATATGTTTTGCGCATATACTCTTTCAGTTAAGCTCGTGTGGTAACAGAAATACTTGTGTGAAAAAGATGTTTACCACATTGTGCACATGATGTTCCACGAATTATTCCAGTTAGGTTTACTTGTCATAGAGGGAAGACATCCTCAAGTTGAAAGTGTACAAAGGATGTCACCCGTTTTCTAAGCTAGATTATGTCTATATATGACAAGAGTTAAATCCAGCATAGCTTGCCTTAAGAGTAGAAGGTGCTGAAAAAAAGGGAACAGCATAGCTTGCTTCAACTTCTGGCTTTATACAAGTTTTTAGCCATATTTGTGCTTGTTAATTGAGTTGCACCTCAAATTGACCGCCGTGGAATCTTTTAGCTCTACATTCCTCAAGTGGAAGAGATTAGGAAGTGGTCTTCAGAGCATGAGGCTAATGAAATTTAAAAGTGAAAGAAAATGATGTTTTCCTTATCAAAATAGATTTATTTTGGAGATCCATATCCTAGGAACCAATAAGTGTCTCGTTTGCAATTGCATCAATATTATGGATTCCAAGCATCCATACCTTGTATAATGAATAAACATTGGAAGGTGCCAGAGTTTATTTTTGTCCTAGAGGTTTCTTAGCTGGACCCGTACCATTGGTTTGCATCTCTGCGGTAACTCATTAAGCATGTCTTCTTTTGTTTGCTTTTATGCTTTAGCGTTATTTTGTTACTTCTTGTCTCACTTAATATTGGGGAAGATGGACAATATTTTGCACATCTCAGTGGCTTCTTTGGTGATTGCGTAGGCATTGTTGTTCATAATTTGGTTGCTAAAATTATTAGAAGTATGGAACTGTGGGGAATTTCTATCTTGTGCTTCTGCCCTTAAAATCTTTAGTACATTGGCTCATTTCAGATATCACTGGAAAAATAAATGATTCTACATTCACAAGGTAGTGCCTAGTTCATACATGAATAGCAACACTTGCACAAAGCCTATTCAATATACTCACTTGTATTAACTCAATTGATCTGATTATGATGTTGTTCCTCTATGATGAAGCATTTAGCATATTACATGCCTCACACTTTGTGGTGGCAAAATTGTGACGATCCTATGTGACTTGACTCTGTTATTCTCTTAAGAATGAGCTGAGGTCTTGGATTAAGTCCCATTGGGTGCAAGTGTAACTTACCGATCAAGTAACTAGAAATTGAAATAAACTTTTTCCAATTTCCTTGCACCTCTTGAGACTAAAACTATCATCTTCCATTTGATCAGCTCCTATATATGGATACATCTGTTCCTCTATCACAGATGTTAAGTACATTAGATTTAGCAATCCAAAGAAATTTGCTGCATGAAATGAAACAATACTGTTCTCTATTGCAGTTCCTCTTTGAAGCTGCAACTGCTAATTGCATTGACCTTGCAACGGACCGCCATGGCTGTTGCGTTCTTCAAAAATGCCTTGGCCATTCTGACGGTGAACCAAGACGCCGTTTAGTCTGCAAGATCACATCACATGCTCTACTACTCTCCCAAGATCCATATGGTACTCTTTTTTCCCACGTTCCTTTTCTTTAACCATTGTATCTTCTCTCTTTCACACATGATGAGAACTGCATGATTATAAAACACATCTTTTCTGGGAGGAGTTCAGATGCACTTGTTACCACAATGAAAAGAATGCATTAATTAGGTCATTTGTGATGTAAGGTGCAGATATGCCTTAGTCCAAGCAGATGGCCAGGGATGGGTTGTATACTTATCCTGAAATGTATGGAATGAAGTTTTTTTCAGCTTAGAGATTTATCAAACAATGTTTTACGAAGATGTCAAGTTCTGTTACTCAGGTTACTCATAGTACTCATTTGTGTACATATAACTACATGTTATGTGCATGTGCATGTTTTTAGTAAATAAAGTCGGCAACAAGCAAATTTGCTTGACTTGATTATGATGCCCCTGAATTTTATTGGTCTAAGGAACCCACACACTGGTATACATGCCATGCGTGTAGTTATCATGATTGAGAACCAACCTTGTTGTTTGAGGCTCTCAGCTGCAAGTGGATCAACTTAGGCAGTTCATTTTTTCTGGTCCACTCTAGGCAGTTTATTTGTGAAATAGTACGCATAGCCAAAAATGTAACAAGCATTATTGAATGTTTTAGTGAGACTCTAACTCTCCATTATGTATGCATGACTGAATGGTCAATGTTGAGCTTTGGAATCTAAAATTTCACTTCTACAGGAATTATGTTGTGCAATTTGTGTTGGAGCTACGGCTTCCATGGGCAGCACTAAATATTCTTGGCCAATTGGAGGGTAACTATGGAGACTTGTCCATGCAGAAATTTAGCAGTAATGTGGTCGAGAAATGTCTGAGGCATGCAGGTGAAGAACGGCAATCTCATATTATCCAAGAGCTGATTGATGATCCTCGATTAGATCAAATTATGCAAGACCCTTATGGCAATTATGTTATCCAAGCAGCACTAAATCAGTCAAAGGTCAGTAAGTGCAATGTTGTAAACTATCTTTTGTTTTAAGGAAATCGCGTTTTTTGCTTTACAATATGACACTCAGAAACTTGGGAATAATTAATCTTGTTTTCTGAGAATCTCTGCCCTTTCGGTGTGAGCCATATGCAATCCTCATTAGATTTCTGCGTCCATTTCTTTTTCATGGAGACTTCTCTTTAATCTGGATTCCATTTCTGTCAGTTTCTATCCTGAGAACCCATCTTTCCAGCTTATGAATAAGAGAAGGAAAGAAAGCTTCAAAATTAAGGAAATGTGAAAGCAGGCTTTATCGTGTTAGAAAGGCGATCTAAAAATCAGAAAAAATTATGAGAGGTTCATTAAGTTTCTAGCTTTTTCTTTTGTTCATGTAGGATATTGGAAATGTGAAAGTAGGCTTTATTGTGTGACTAAGGCGATCTAAAAATCAGAAGAAGAAAAAAAAGGAAAGAGGGTCATTAAGTTTCCAGCTTTTTCTTTTGTTCGAGTAGGATATCGGAAATGTGAAGGTAGGCTTTATCGTGTGACTAAGGCGATCTAAAAGTCAGAAAAAAAATAGGAAAGAGGTTCATTAAGTTTCTGGCTTTTTCTTTTGTTCATGTAGGATATCATCTGGAAATTCTCCTACTTGAAGCAACTATTTGATACTATTGGAAAAAGTGAGAATTTGGTTGTGGTTCTTTTTGTTTTGGATATATTCCTTTAATTATTCTTGCACTTGTTGAGCAGGGAGCTTTTCATACTGCATTAGTGGCAGCCATAAGACAACATGATCCTGTGCTTCAGACAAGCCCATATGGGAAGAAGGTTCTCTCTAGCTGTGGTTTGAAGAATAAGTCTTGGGTATGATCACAAATTGCATTGCCCTAGACATAGCATTTGAGTTTCTCGGTCTGTTCCCCCCCCCCCCCCCCCACAAAAAAAAACCTCCTTTTTTTTCCCATTTCTTGGGTGCAGTATAATAGTTTTTTCACTTTAGGTGGTCTTGTTGAAGAATCCTGTATATTCTGTAATAAGCGAGTGAAGTAAAGCTTTGAGCTGGGGATTATGGCGTGTGAATATCAGAACACAAGAGGTCAGATCTACAAAGAAACAGCCAGTGATGCAGCTAAGAGCTCATATGAACAGAGGAGAGGGAGTTTTTGGTTATTGGCCTTTCAATTAAGTGCAAGTCCTGGATAGCATGGTAATATATTAGTAGTCAGACAACTTTCCTTTGGAATCCTTTGGAAGTCAAGATGTAAAGTGCTTCGAGTTTAAGGTGAATTGTGCTATGGATTGATTTTTGTGCCTAGAACTCAAGGCTTAGCCGGTGGTTGCAGAATTGAAGAACAAGAAAGTGCCTTTTTGTTTTTCCTAAATGTCTGGTTTGTCATGCCAGACATTTATTTTCTGGTGTAAACCCTGGGCTATAGAATAATAATTAGTACTTGTTTATGTTGTCGTATATTCCATCTATCCTTGTGATTGATAGTATTTGTCGTTGTCAGTGGTGCCTCCATATTAGAACGCATATGCCACCTACCGAGTGTTTTGAGGAGTCTGCAATGCCCATGTAATATTCTCCACTTTATTAGTTCTTGAAAAGTCGTCGGGAGACGTGTGGATCATGGGAGATTTCCTACATACAAGTCTACGCTTTCTTTTCTTATTTTTTCTGTCATCTTTGAAATTTTAGTTACTTAATCAAAAATATTAGACATCCTGACGGTTCAAATACACTATCAGCATACAATAGCTACATTCTTGTTTTTGTAGTCAATGGTGGGATTACATAAGTGCTGAGTAATGTATGCCTTCAAGACCGGTTACAAGGAGCATGAGCAAACCCATTATAGCAATCTTTAGGGTCTAGTGATCTTAAAGGTCTGAATCCAAATGGTTATACAGGCTTCGTACATATGGGCTAAAAGTCCATAATTTCTAGACAAGTCCAAAAACTCAGAGCTATTTCCGTTTCAAATGGCGGTTTCAGTAGTCGGAGGAAGGGTGATCAAGCACTTCGCTCCCACTTCTCCGGAAGCTCATCTCACACTAGCTCAAGCACGAGAGGACATAGTGGTCAATGGTAAAAAGTGACGGAGGAATGGGTGGAGGACCACTTGGAGCTGCCGGACAGCCACTGCCAGCGTACAATAGCTACATGTTAAGGGGAACTGGCCTATGGATGGAACTTTCAACCAGCTTTCCAGTTAAGCCAACATTTGAGCCCTTTCATTGGCTTTCCTCAAACTGCGACGAAAGACCCGGACTGGTATTGCATTGACAGGTTCCTTATCTCCTTGATTAAATCATTCATCCTCCTCAACAACAGGAACTGAACGAGTCCAAAATTTCTTCAATAACCAATAAAAGCATCACCTTCAAGATTCACTTTCTCCAGACCTTGATAGGGAGTTTCCTCTACGGCCATTATAGCTGCATATATTTCTCCACGCAGGGAATTCACCTGGGGGATGACTGAAGTTTTGGCCCACATAAATCTAGGCTTGTAACAGATATTTGCCATCACTGCGGAATTAGGACGTACGCTGACTAGGCTGTCGCCCGGAGCAGATGTCCAGTAAGGTAGAGTTTTTGCCAGAGTTTCTGCAGATGTATCCAAGTGTTCCTTATGACACCGATTTTTCTGGCGAAGCAGAGTGTGGGGGCTCAGGTTGGATATTTTTATGAACCTTTTGGTTTCGTGCTAGCCACAGCAAATCCATAGCTATTGCGGGGTACAGGATGAAGGGAATGCTCTGCCCTTTTAGACAGCCCCAACCTTCGACTTGGATTCGACATGACTGTTAACCATTCAATTGTGGTCAATTGCTCAAAGGCTGTCAAATCTTGTGCCCATGAAGATTGTCTCAAAACTAATTTTGCTAGAGGAATATAATAGAGACATGCTCTGTGGTCTTTGCTTCTGATCACGAAATTGACAGAAGCCAAATGCATAGGAGATATTATCCAAGAATCTGGCAATATTTGCTCTCATCGGCAAAGCATTCCAGAGAACTCTCCCTAGAAAGTGTTCTAGGCGGTCTTGGGTTTTGAGTTTCCAGAACTTCGTCCACTCCCGCATGGACAAAAGAGCAGGGGGATGACCTCTTGTCCGAATGATCTCAAGATCCTCATTTTTTACTGAGAAGTATACTCTGGTTTCCACAATCCATTGAGCTTTGTCAGGGACATTTGCAGCAAATTCTTTTGAGAAGCTGACGCTTTCACATGGCATAAAATTGAGAAACACAGTTCCAAAACGTCACGTAGAGAACTCCCAAAAGATTTAGCACGCAAGAATTATGAATTACCCTGCTTGACGTGATCTTTGTATAATGCAGATTTCAAAGATCTTGTTTATCTTTTTTCTAACTAGAACGGTCTCGGACGGATAATGGAGCGGAAGTTAACAGCCCTTCAAAGTTGGGGGGTCATAAAATTACTTGTAAATTGCTTTCGGATAGTACGTATGTAATCCATGCTTCGACATAATCCAAGACACCCAATTAATTTACGGAAAGAATAAAAAGAAAAACATTGGGAGGTAGCTCTATCTTGCTTCTCAAACGCTGCCAACAAGATCTTTTGGAACCAACAATTAGCCCCTTGCCTGTCTTAGAACTAAATACTGATGGGAAACAACAGTGTATAGGCATGTAGATTTTCCACATAACAAACGTAAACAATTAATGTAGCAGACATGAAACATTATCCTGTTAAGGCTCCCTTTATATGAATCAAAATGTGTGAAGAATCAAAAATAATACATTCCAATTGGAGAGAGAATTTTTGTGAGCAAAACAAGTCATTAACAAGTCATATTTAATTGGTTCAATAGTCATCAAAAGATATGATACGAACAATTTAACATTGGAGAAACCAATTGTTTTGAACGTGGCTAGAAGACCCCTGCCTTAACTTTGTGGTAGGCTCAAATGCGATTGAGAACATGCTCTTCTTTTATCTGAATTTAATTCAGGCTCTAGTTCTTGTTGAATATGCCAAATATAGACTTGATGGCATTGATAGCATTTTCATTGATAAACGACTCGTCGAACCTTTTCATAAGAGGCTCAAATTCCGGAGATGTTCTAATATTAGCTAGGTCAGGATCGGTGCGGATTCTCTGTTCAACAGTAGCAACAAGTCAGACAGCTTGCATATTGAACTTTGTATGTAACATGGTTTTTTTTTTCTCTATCATGGTTAATTACCTTGAAGTCTTCAAATCCTGCTTCCAAGGCATCTTCAAGTGCAGAGAGCCCGGCTTGCACCTGTTCAGAAATTTATAGTTTATTACAACAATATAAATACTGACTGGCTCTTGGTAAACAAGTGTGAGCCATACGAAACAAGAATATATCTTTCATCAACTGCTATAATGTATGCAAGAAATGGCATAAACACAGATGAGATGTCCTTCCCAGCTGAGGACTTGTGCTGGGATAGAGAAAGCATAAGAGAAAACTTGCCAGCTAAATGAGCCAAAATAAAGCAGATTGGGAACTATTGTTTGTCATATTTAATACAGTATTAGGAAGTCATTGAGAATGGTGCTCTTAGACATGTTGTACTCGTGCTATGAAAGTGAAAACCAGGAAGCTAGTGCACTAGCTTGCGAGGTCAAAGTTTGCCAGGTCTACAGATGTGAAAACCATCGAGAATGTAGGTCGCAAAAGGAAATGTCTTATCAATTGAAATTACGTTATCCTCTTCATGCAAACATTAGCTGTACCTGATTAAGCTTAGAATAGCAACATGCCACATTGTAACTTGCGATTGAAGCTTCATCTGGATCTGGTTTTGATCCCAAAACAGACTCAAATTTTTCTAATGCTTCCTCATATTTGGCATTCCTTTGTGATAAGCAAGAAAAGTATTAATAAAACATATATATATATAGATATATAAATACATAATGAAAGCTTGAATTAACGGAAGAAAACAAAGAATATTTGTTAGGCGGATGGATTATCACGCTCCTGCAGAAGGAAAAGTCAGTATATTACGCATCGGAAATATCAGATAACCCCAAAAGGCATCATAGTCCCCTTGTTCCAATGAGACTACAACTGAGAAAAGACGTTCTCCTAAGTTCTACTACGCCATAGAGGGCCCAAAGTCGTGAAAGGTCCTACGTTATAGTGACAAGTTACAGCATCTATTTATTTTGGGATTTGAGGAAAAAACAGTGTAGTCCTTCCTGTTAACCTTGTTTAATTCAAGAATCATCAGATTAGAGAACCACTAACAAAAACAAAAAAAGGTTAGGAAAAGATCAAGTTGGATGGGCAAGTTTTACTTGTAAAGTTGCAGTCCTTCACGAAGCTCCATTTCCCTACGCTCTTTCTGTTCCCTTTTCCTTAGGGAATTTAGCAACTGAAATCAATTTCAAAGTCCAACACAATGTTATTTACATCTCACAGAAAATGGACCAAAATCCTTCATTGATAGAGGAAGCAAAGGGATAAAGAGTTCCAACATGCAATTTCAGCTAGACATTAGCTGCCATTGTAAAAGGGCATACGTACTTGAATTTCCCTCACTCTGTTACTAATCACTCCAGAGTTCCTCTCCTCTCTGATAATCTCTTTTTCTGTTAATTCACCACGATCCTCCAGCATCCCTGACAAAAACATTAACTTCAAAGGCCCAGATCTTTATGTAAAATTTGCGTAGGATACATAAAATATGAAAGGAAGATAAGAAGCAGCACTAAAATTTTGGGAAATTATTCTAGTAACTTTAAGATTTACACTAGCATGAGCTCGGTTATTGTTGTGGTCATTCCGTGAGACTGGATCTTGAACTGACCGTTTCTTTTTTGCATTTTCATGAGTAATGGGCCAACTCTTTGGCGAATGGTGTACATTGTCCTTCCATATTCAGCAGCAGGCCATATTTCTGTCCCAAACACTGCACTGCATACATTTACCACTCCTTAAGTTACATTTCAACCATGTCTTCCTAGAAAATAGAACAAAAATCACAGAACTTTCTTCTTAGATTCGGGAAAGTTAGACAGCCATGGATAAATCCATCACATAAATATCTAGCAAATCAGGAACTGGGGTAAGCCCTAAATCTGCTGAAATTCTGTGGATGCATGAGCACAGAATTCCAATGCGAAAAACCATGTATAAAAGTAAGAAACATAGTCATCTCGTAAGTCATATTCAGCTATATAAAGCCTAAATCCTACCATTTGGATCCAGCAACATAATTTTTCACCAGTGAGCTACTAAGCTCGACCAAGGGTGGAGGGACCACGCCTTGTACCGAACGGTAGTTCATCATACCTCATCTGTTTCTGTTCAAGATTATTAGTGAGAATAATCAGTGCTGTCGAATCTTAGTCTTCTTCGTCCATGATTAAAATTTCCAAAAATCTTCGTTCCAATTATTAACCAACAATCTGTTCCAACAGAACTAAGTCAAGGCCCGGCCTCTCTTCGTGCATATTAGCAAATTTTATGTAAACCTTGCAAGTTGACCATCCTACACCATTCCAAAGGCCAAAGACAGATAAATTCAACTCCACAAAAAAAGGGTAGGAAATCGCAAATAGGGTGTGAATCCTCCTTAACATTGACCAAGCTAACTCATTTAACAACGTCATTGAGCATATCATTAAAGATGGCTATTATTTTTTTCCATTTTTTATGGATAAGAACGGCTATGCAATTGAGTTGCAAAAAGAGAAGTATCCAGACTGCATACACTATCTTTGAATTGAAAACAAAATTTGTTACAAAATTAGAAAAGAGATATAAGGATGAGCAAAGAAAACCTGGTGGCAATTACTTTATCCCCAACAGTGAACATCCCAGACTCGTCAGCCGATCCACCCGCCCCAATCGCATCTATGTAAGTCCCACCATCTCTGCCCTTGATGAATTTCAGACCATACGGCTGCACCAGCTCCACCTCATACTCTTCATACTGTTCTTCATCTCCATCTCCTCCCCCTTCACGTCCACTCTCCGGTTTCGATGTCGAGGACTCTGTTTCCGATGCTTTTACGATCAAAATCGATTGTTTCAGCAACTGGGCACGTGAAAAACAGTCTGAAATGCTCAGAAATGAGTGGCACTTGAATAAAAAATGGTTGCTTTGGCAAACCAGAGCTGGGGCTTGCTTGGTTCTTGGCAATGATGGTGAAGAGTAGAGAGAAGGATGACTACTTATAGCTAAAGACATGGTCGGTTTGTTTACTTGTCAGTCTGTCTTTGCCTTGTTGGAGTTTACAGAGCTCAGATCAGAGGTGAATAAGATGTTGGAGCGATGAAATCCGGAAGCAAACATGGCGCCATTTCGAGAGGGAAGCTTTTGGTCTCGAAGAAGAGGTTTGGATTACAGGTTGCATTGTTTAGTGGCTCAGGTATGCCGCTGTGTTCAGTTCGATGATGTAATGCCACGTGTCGCTTAAGGTTATTCTGGAATGGCTATATTGTACATTTGTGTTGTTTCAGTTCCACCATCAATCGTAAAGAGAAAATATTAGACAGCCAATAAAATAGCCACTTATAGTTCGAGGCACTAACTTTTTCTCTGGTGTGCTATACACCTTAGATTCTGCATTGCAATTTCATATATGCAAATGATCTAAACTAGGTTTTCAATCTGTCCATAATTCAAAGGTGTTTCAAGGACAGCCTTAGTAGGAATACTGTTCAAGCCATATACAATAATTTTTAATGCATCACCTACAAAGAAATTGAGAGACTGGAGTAACTAATCATACTCCTAACCATATCAATTAATGTTCGATTTCGCCTTTCAGCAATCCCATTTTGATCAGGAGTGCCAGGCATAGTATATTGTGTTACTATACCTTGTTCTTGAAGGAATTGAGCAAATGGACCTAATTGTTGTCCTAATTCAGTGTACCTACCATAATATTCACCACCTCTATTAGACCTTACAACTTTAATCTTTTTATCAAGATGTAATTCTACCTCTGTCTTAAAAATTTTAAAAATATCCAAAAGTTGAGCTTTCTCAAACAGTAGGTAAATATATGTATAACGTCAGTAGTCATTTATAAAGTGATGAAATATTTATGGCCAGTCAAACATGGGGTCGAAAACAGCCCACAAGTATCTGTATGTATTAGATCCAATACACTTGTACTTCTTATGACACTTTTCTTAAACTTGTTAGTCTATTTACCCTTTATACAGTCATACAAGTCTCAAAATCAGAAAAATCAAGAGCGGGTAAAATACCATCATTTACCAAATTCTTAATTCTCCCTTATGGAGATGTGTCCTAATCTCCTATGCCATAGAGAGAGGAGTTTTCATTCAAAATGCCACGTTTTTGTCCACAACTATTGACTGGATGTAAAGACAAAAGAGATAATTCAAAAGATGTATCCAGTTCTAGTTTAAATAAACCATCTTCTAAAATACCTTTCCAATAACAATGTCGTTCAAGTATATTTTTGCAAAAGAAGTTCCAAACATAATATTATATCCAAAAGAAATGAGTTTCGACACTGATAAAAGGTTTCTAGAAAATCCAGGTACATAAAAAGTATTTTGTAAAAACAAGATGTGGCCAGTCTTCAAAACCAACTTGAACGTTCCAACTTTTTCCACACGTGAACGCATCTTTATTACCCATTATGATACACCGTTCACTTTCAGTTGGTGTCCTTACGTTCTGCAATTCCTGCATGGTTTTACATATGTGGACAGTAGCACCAGAGTCAATCCACCATGTGTTATGAGGAACATTTACTAAATTTGATTCATAACACACTAGAGAAAGAAATATACCTTTCTTCTTGAGCCATTTTTTATACTTGAGGCAGTCCTTCTTTAAATGTCCCTTTCTTTTACAGAAGAAACACTTGATGTTCTTTTTGTTTGCTGAATCGGTAGACTTCATCAGTTTCTTCTTTTTCATTGGAACATGATAATTAGTACTGTCTTTCTCCATATATCCTTTTGTCTTATGAGAGGTCAAATGGACACTTTCTTGCCTCTCTTGCTTTAATCTCTGCTCTTCGTCAACACACATGGCCAAGAGTTGATTCATAGACCATTTATCTTTATGTGTGTTATATGAAATTTTAAAAGGTGCATATTCAACAAGCAAAGAATGAAGGACAAAGTGAACAAGAAATGACTCAGACATGTCAACTTCTAGTGATTTTAATTGGGCTGCGATATCACGTAATTCCATAATGTGTTCGCGTATGTGCCAATCATACCATTATACTTCTGAGAAGCAAACTTTGATATTAGGGTGCTAGCAAGTGCCTTTTTAGAGCTCAAAAATTGTTCTTCAACTGCTTTTAAGAAATCTTTAGCAATTTTAGAATCTGGAATAGAGCCCTTATCTTTCTGGAGATATGACTTTGTATGAGTAAAAGACTAAGGCGGTTAGACCACTCCCACCTCTCATACAACTTTTTCTCCTCTAGCGTACTTGATTTCGTAGGGACAGGTGGCATGTCCTCATGAAGTGCCAAATCTATATCCCAAAGTGAAGATTATTTTATCCTTCCATTCCAAAAAATTAGAACCATTCAATAAAGGGATATGTGATGCAGATTGAGACATAACTGTAGGGAGTAAAGCTGCAAAATAATATGCTTACAATCAAAATGCATGCTATAAATCACGCAAAATTTATACTAAATTACTAACCCATATTAGTAAATTTAGTGAGCAAATTTATATATCCAATAATTAAAATTCACTCATCTTATAATGAAACTAATAGAATTGGCTATGATTGTAAAATGAATTCAAGACCTTTAGGCAACAAGATTTCAATTTAACTATCATATTCAAGCCTATTATTTCACTCCATCATGAACTTAATATAATTGCTTCCCTTTGGGGCTAGCGATTATAGTGATGCAAATGTTCAATGTCATATTAACCAAAATAAGTTAGGCAAGAATTGCATTTTAACATTATATGATGCTTTGGGGCGTGGCTATAACATCAAAATAACAAAGCTTTAATGATGTATTCTACACATAAGATGTTTTGGCTTATCATTATGCATAAACCATCTCTTTATCATGACATTTAAACCCTTAGTGGAATCTTATTCGGTAAACACATAATAATCATATGAAAATTTAATATGTAATTTTAAATAACAAACACCGAAACTGTAAGCCAAGATAAAATTAGCAAACCACTGATTCTTGAGTCTTGACGTTGAAATAGTAATAAGAAAGTTGTCAAACCGTTTCGTAAAAGTCAATAATGCAACTTTTCACAAAAGTCACCAAATGCAACGTTTACTATTTCACGTCTAGCCGTGTATTACGAAATTCATGGCAAAACAAACTTCCTTCTTTTTTTCTGCGTAAAACAAACTTCCTTTTTTTTTTTTTCTGCGTAAAACAAACTTCCTTTTCCTTTTGCGTTGCTTCATTCACACATGGCAACGTTTCATAAATTTGCAACGTTTCATAAAAAAGAAAAGCCTTTGCATACGTAAAAGAAAAGTAAAATAAATGAACGGCAATTCACCTTGCAAACGAAAAAGAACACTCGGGAGAAGTTTGTCACAGATTTTCAAAAAGTATGCAATACTTTTGGCAAGCAGTTTCTTGTTTGCGTTTCATTTCATTGTTGCATGAAACCCTATATTTTTCGAATAATCACTAAATAACAAATCTCATGACACCTGGCTCTTATACCAAATGTAAGAACAAAGATAGATCGATATTAACCTTGAATCATGGGATTCATTGATACTTAAACATGCAACATAAAATTTTGAAGAATTGAAAAAGATGAACATTTTGGATTTATGCGTGAATAATGAGATGTGATCTCTCAAGCATTATTTATACTATTTTCTCCAGAGACTAACAATCACTACTCTTCATAACAGACTAATAGTCACAACTCTTTATGAATCGTTATTAACCAAAAGACATGTCTCCTTCCATCGAGGAATTAAATAAATAACAATTCTTTTAAGCCCATTAAATCTATACTTTATACCAGGACCCTTAAGCCTAAAGCCCAAATACAATTGTCAAATGTGGTCCACATATGGTCCACTTAAAGTGGTTCAAACATAGTCTAGAATGACTATATTGTACATTTGTGTTGTTTCAGTTGTAGTTTATATTCCACCCTTCTTGGCACAAAGAAATATAGTATAGTTGGATGGTTAATATAGCATAGTTGGACAAAAATCTAGACTTAATCAATCGCTGTTAATTTTGGATTGAGTTAGAACCCTGACCTGGGTTTATAGGTCTCCTTGTAATCTCATCCTTACATCAGCGAATATATAATTTGTCCAATTGGGCCTTCCCACAGTAGATGTAAGTCTATGGACCGAACCACTTAAATTCGTGTCTCGCTTATCTCCTCTCTCTCTTAGTTTAAATTATTTTCTCTTTTTTATTTTTAATTTTAACACATGACTTAGTATGGTGGCTTAGGGTTCTCATATGGACCGTCTGAGATCAACATCAAAGAAGTTTATACCTCTCACAGAAAGAGAAAACAAGTCAAAATTTGAGTCAACTCAATCTATGGAAAGAGACAAACCAATTATGGACTTCGAGACTCTTTCCTGTCCCACCGATTTTCGAAAATAGCAAAGAACAAAGAAACACACCAATGGCGAAACTGAGTCTAGTACTTGGACTTCTCATCTTCTTCACCCCTTCTCTTTGTTGTCCTGAAGAACAAAAACAAGCCCTTCTCCAGTTTAAAGCTTCTCTACCCAAAGCTACTATGGTGATATGCTGCAGTTCAGGCCGTTAAGCTCTCTTGTCTTTCTCTTGACATTTCTGTAATTGCTGTAGTTGCTTGAGGAAATTATAGAGGGGAAGATCAAAGATGACTGAGCAGGTTCATAGGATTACACAAACACAGCCTCTGTTGTCGTCACCTTCATTATCAATATATTCTAGTTCACTGTAAAAACAAAAAAACAAAAGATGCAAGATAAGCAGACAATAAACACAACCACAAAATCAGCAAGATATGAACCTAGATCCCTCAACTTGCTACATTTGATGCAATCTGCCATCGAGTGTCCCTGTTCTAATGGCCTTGGTATAAAAGACCTGCAGGTACTCTTATACAAAGCAATTAGAGGCACATATTACTAAGCGAAAATTGAATCTTTGGAGAAGATAATCAACGACACCATTTCCAAATTCCTTTACATCCTGTTCTGAGAATTATAACCGACAGAGTTTTGGCTAGAGTATCGGCTAAATTTCAATTCTTACTCAACTACTATAGAGTCTCGCATTACAGTATTGCAAATGGAAGGAAGCAGCTCTGTGACTGCAGATTCTCCCCGAAGAAAAAAGATGTAGCCTAAACTTGGCCACACATGAAAAAGAATGGAGGCATGTAAAAATCAAGGGGAGCCATAGCCAAATTATGGTGAGCAACAGTAATGAAAAAAATATATAAATAAAATACAAGAGTTTGACAGACAAAAAAAGAAATTAGTTGTGTTTGGCAACCCATTAAAAAACAAGTTTACAAACATTTTTTCAGAAAATTTTAATACTTTTTTTTATAAATTCAATCAACCATTTTACATACTCCAATACAGCAATACTTTCTTTACGATCTCTAACGTTTTTTTTTATTATCAATCCTAATATAATCTACATCACTCCTAACAAAATACAAAAAAAAAAAAAAAACAGCTGTAATATATAAGATGCGTTGTAAAAAATAAAACCAAAAACTAAAAACTAAAAAGGTAAGCTGCTATGAGAGGGGCCACGTAATAGCCTGACTCGATCCTGTAAGGGAATAAACAAAGAGTGAGAGGTGGGCAAGTCAAGTCACGCTCTTAATGCATGAGGAACTCATACAAAGGATAGCTTTAATCCGTATTAGAAAAAGTCGGATGGGGCGTTCACCACACGCTCCGCCCAGAACCAGAGTCAGACTTGTGATCCAAATCCGCTTTATCTATACATCGAACCATTTAAATTCGTATCTCGTTTTTTTTTTTTAATCTAAATTATTTTCTCTTTTTTATTTTTAATTTTAACACGACTTAGTATGGTGGCTTAGAATTCTCATATGGACCGTTTGAGATCAACATAAAAGAAGTTCATACCTCTCACAGAAAGAGAGAAGAAGTCAAAATTTGAGTGAACTCAATCTATGGAAAGAAACAAGCCGATTATGGCCTTCGAGACTCTTTCCTGTCCCACCGATTTTCAAAAATAGACTGCTAGTGCTACCCATTGACTTGAGTCCACTTTTATTTGGGTGGAAAAAAAAAAAAAGACTTTGAGTCCACCATGATCAGTAGTGCAGCATGTGAACTCCTTTTTTATCCCATTCATTCCAACTTTGATAACCATCCAACAAAGAACAAAGAAACACACCAATGGCGAAACTGAGTCTACTACTTGGAATTCTCATCTTCTTCACCCCTTCTCTTTGTTGTCCTGAAGAACAAAAACAATCCCTTCTCCAGTTTAAAGCTTCTGTAGCCAAAGCTACTAGCTCTTCTTCATCTGAAACCCTTCTGTTTGGCTTAGAATCATGGAACGCCAGTTCAGACTGTTGCAACTGGGACAGGGTCCTTTGTAGTTCCAGGTTGGAGTCGAGGACTGTTGTTGCTCTGTATCTTGACTCCCTTTTTGCCATGCAGTCTTTGGAGCCCGTAGTGGTGACTTCCATCATCTTGACGCCTCTCTTTCTCATTAGAAGTTTGATGCTGCTTGATTTGTCCTCAAATCACATACAAGGAGAATTACCGGGCAACGGGTTTGCCAATCTGAGCAAATTGGTTTATCTTGACATGATGCAGAATGACTTCAGTGGCTCCATTCCCTCTCAACTTTTTCACTTGAGGTATCTTCAATATCTTGATATGAGTAGCAATTCATTCCACGGTATCCTAAGTGGGGAAGTGGTCTCTCTTCAAAACTTGAGGGTATTGAAGTTGGATGGCAACTTTATTGGTGGAAATATCCCCAAAGAGATAGGGAACATAACAAAGTTGCACCAACTGTCCCTTCGAGGGAACATTTTCTCTGGTGGGATTCCATCTTCAATCCTGTATCTGTATGAGTTAGAAGAATTGGACTTACGGGACAATTTACTGTCCAAGGAGATTCCTATTTCTTTGGGCGATTTGTCCAACATGACAAGTTTGGCCTTGAGCAACAACAAGCTGATAGGTAGAATCCCATCATCCATACAGAAATTGGCAAAGTTGGAAACACTTCGATTAGAAAACAACTTGCTCACTGGAGAAATTCCGTCCTGGTTGTTCAACATCAGGAGCCTGAAGAATCTTTTTCTTGGAGCGAATAATCTCATTTGGAATAGCAGTACACGGATAGTGCCGAAGTGTATGCTCTCTCAATTGTCGTTGAAGTCTTGTGGTCTTGCAGGAGAAATCCCAGATTGGATTTCTTCACAGAAGACTATGGAATTTCTCGACTTGAGTGAGAACGAGATAGAAGGAGTGCTCCCACAATGGCTTGCTGAAATGGAAGTAGGAAGCATAATTCTGTCAGATAACAGTCTTACGGGTTCTCTCCCGCCCCGGTTCTTCGACTCTCTAGATTTATCAGTCCTTTCCCTTTCCCGTAACAACTTCTCTGGAGAATTGCCAGACAACGTAGGTAATGCCACCAACCTCATGATTCTTATGTTGGCTGGAAACAATTTTTCAGGGAAGGTTCCTGAATCTATCTCTCAGATTTATCGCCTCCTGTTACTGGACTTGTCAAGAAACAGATTTTCTGGCGACACTTTTCCAGATTTGAACTCCAATATCTTGCTTGGTTACATTGATTTTTCTTCCAATGAATTCTCGGGTGACATTCCAACCAAGTTTTCCCAAGAAACTAGAATCCTTGCATTGGGAAGGAATAAGTTTTCTGGCAGCTTGCCTAGAAACCTGACTTATCTGAGCCAGCTTGAACACCTAGATATACATGACAACAATATTACGGGTGAATTGCCAGAATTTATCAGCCAGATTTCCAGTCTTCAAATACTAAATTTGAGAAACAACTCTCTCAAAGGTCCCCTTCCTGAAAGTATATCCAATCTTAGTAACCTCCAAATTCTTGATCTCTCGAGCAACTACCTTGTCGGTGAAATCCCTGCAAAATATGGAAATCTTCTTGGTATGATTCAAACCCCCAATACTTTTTCGTCAGTCTCTGGCCTTTTCACCTTTTCGATTGAGTTTAATGATTTGATAGT
Source organism: Morella rubra (assembly GCA_003952965.2). Taxonomy (NCBI): domain Eukaryota; kingdom Viridiplantae; phylum Streptophyta; class Magnoliopsida; order Fagales; family Myricaceae; genus Morella; species Morella rubra. The sequence goes on from RXIC02000016.1 coordinate 27,649, forward strand.
GAATTGGAAGAAGTCAAAACAAGGTCTCTCAAGCCACAGGCTGCAGCTCTACTCTTTGTTAGACTTGTCCATGAACCAACTTTTTGGTGAAATTCCAGCTTCATTAGGTACTCTGAAGGGTCTAAAGATTCTCAACATCTCACATAACAACCTCGCTGGGAAGATACCATTAAGTTTTGGTGATTTAGAGAGTCTAGAGAGTTTGGACTTGTCACACAACAAACTATCTGGCTCGATTCCTCGATCACTAGCAAAGCTGCAAGAACTTACTGTTTTGGATGTAAGTAACAACAAGCTCGCGGGTAAAATTCCAGTTGGTGGCCAAATGGACACAATGAATGATCCAAACTCTTATGCCAACAACAGTGGCTTGTGTGGTATGCAAATTCATGTGCCATGTGCAGAAGAGCCGTCACCAGCAGGGCCACCAGACACTGAGGATAAGGAGACCTGGTTCAGGTGGGAAGGAGCGGGGATTGGATACTCAGCTGGCTTCTTTGTAACAGTGGGGATCCTATACTTCACTGGGAAATTTATACCAGCGCTACCTCCAAATCTCCACCGGCAACAAAGAAGGCGAAGAGTTTAATTTGAGGGCTTATACAAGTTTGCAGTTTATGATAAGGTCTAAATCCTACTATAATGAAGTCTTTCAGTCAAGCAAACAATGGTAATAAGAAGTTTTCTTACTTTGGGCTTCACTGTCGTTATATGAGGGCTTTGAAGCTGTTGCACTCTGTTTTATTTAGTACGAATCGAAATAAACCAGTATCTGGATATGAATGAAAAAGTTGTATGGAGGCAGTGTGGTCAAGGGTGGGTGCAACTCTGTCATGCTTTTGAAGGACACTAGGAAAGCCTGGGAAAAAGGAAGGCTGCGGAGGACTCAGTGGTTTTTCCTGTGCCCTTTGTGAATTTATCTTCCTCCACAAACCGCAAGTGAATACAAGTTTGCAGTACTAGAAGTAAGCAAACAATGCGGTAAGTAATATAATAAAAATATTTAGGAGGGAAATGGGACCCGACTTCAAATTACATTTGTTAAGCTGAAATTTCAAATTGTGATGTAAAATTCCACCCAGTTGTTCCCCATTTGCCTGGTTTGTATGTTTTGTTATATGAGTCCAAAGCTATTAATTGGAGAACAACTAAACAGAGTTCATATTTTATTCGTATCTAGTGTTACAGAAGTAGCAGCCAAATGATAAATTTAATATTGCTAACCCAAAAGGTTTTTGACAAATCATTTTCAAGTTTTGGCCATCACGTTTGACCATTTTACGAGCTTAAAAGAACTACGATGCCCTCTTTCTATTTTCTTAATATAAGTTTAAGTCCAATCCAGAGAACTCTTTTTGTGATGCGACAGTGTAAGGTGTTTTCATGTCACCAAAGATCATAACAGCTTTGAGAAGGAAGTTATGTTAGAAATATCAAAAAGCACACCAACAAAAGGAGTAAACCACATGCTGCAAAATATCAGAGGTTGCATGAAATTTCATTGGCAGTTGAAGAATCAAATCTGATAGTGTTGACGAAAATAAAAAAATAGCCGGACATTCTTACAGAAGAAAAGATATCTGCTTCATAGAATTTTTGGGAAGTAGTCTTGATTAGCGAGTTCATGAGGCAGCACCAACGAAAAGTTGAACTTTAAGCCCGTTTCTTTCCAGTTCCAGACACCTGTGGTGATATGCTGCAGTTCAGGCCATTAAGCTCTCTTGTCTTTCTCTTGACATTTCTGTAATTGCTGTAGTTGCTTGAGGAAATTATAGAGGGGAAGATCAAAGATGACTGAGCAGGTTCAAAGGATTACACAAACACAGCCTCTGTTGTCGTCACCTTCATTATCAATATATTCTAGTTAACTGTAAGAAAAACAAAAGATGCAAGATAAGCAGACAACAAACACAACCACAAAATCAGCAAGATATGAACCTAGATCCCTCAACTTGCTACATTTGATGCACATATTAGTAAGCAAAAATTGAATCTTTGGAGAAGATAATCAACGTCACATTTCAAAAATCTTCCTTCCAATTATTAACCAACAATCTGTTCCATCAGAGCAAAGTCAAGGCCCAGCCTCTCTTAGTGCATATTAGCAAATTTTATGTAAACCTGGTATGTTGACCATCCTACACCATTCCAAAGGCCAAAGACAGATAAATTCTGCTCCAAAAAAAAAGGGTAGGAAATCGCAAATAGGGTGTGAAATCCTCCTTAAAATTGACCTAGCGAACTCATTTAACACGACATTGAGCATATCACTAAAGATGGCTATTCTTTTTTCCATTTTTTATGGATAAGAACGGCTATGCAATTGAGTTGCAAAAAGAGAAGTTTCCAGACTGCATACACTATCCTTGAATTGAAAACAAAATTTTGTTACAAAATTAGGAAAGAGATATAAGGATGAGCAAAGAAAACCTGGTGGCAAGTACTTTATCCCCAACAGTGAACATCCCAGACTTGTCAGCCGATTCACCCGCCCCAATCGCATCTATGTAAGTCCCACCATCTCTGCCCTGGATGAATTTCAGCCCATACGGCTGCACCAGCTCCACCTCATACTCTTCATACTGTTCTTCATCTCCATCTCCTCCCCTTCACGTCCACTCTTCGATGTCGGGGACTCTGTTTCCGATGCTTTTACGATAAAAATCGATTGTTTCAGCAACTGGGCACGAGAAAAAGAGTCTGAAATGCTCAGAAATGAGTGGCACTTGAATGAAAAATGGTTGCTTTGGCAAACCAGAGCTGGGGCTTGCTTGGTTCTTGGCAATGATGGTGAAGAGCAGAGAGAAGGATCTGGATGACTACTTATAGCTAAAGACATGGTCGGTTTGTTTATTTTTCAGTCTGTCTTTGCCTTGTTGGAGTTTACAGAGCTCAGATCAGAGGTGAATAAGATGTTGGAGTGATGAAATCCGGAAGCAAACATGGCACCATTTGGAGAGGGAAGATTTTGGTCTCGAAGAAGAGGTTTGGATTACAGGTTCCGTTGTTTAGTGGCTCTGGTATGCCGCTGTGTAACCGTGTTCAGTTTGATGGTGTAATGCCACGTGTCGCTTAAGGTTAGTTTGTAAGCACACAGATGGGTCGATACTAATCTTGAGACATGGGATCAATTGATACTTAAACATGCAGCGGAAAACTTTGAAGAATTGACAGAGATGATCATTCTAGAGAAAAAACGTTCTTTATGCGTGAATAATGAGATAGGATCTCTCAAGCATTATTTATACTCTTTTCTCCAGAGATCAACAGTCGCAACTCTTCATAACAAACTACTAGTCGCAACTCTTTATGAATCTTTATTAACCAAAAGACATGTCTACTTCCATCAATGAATTAAATAAATAACAATTCTTTTAAGTAAATCCATACTTTATATCAGGACCCTTAAGCCCAAAGCTCAAAGCCCAAATACACTTGTCAAATGTGATCCACATATGGTCCACTTAAAGTGGTTCCAACATTCTCCCACTTGGACCATATTGACAAGAAAAAAAAAACATTTTTTTTTTAATTATAACATATTATATGTATATATGGCAACTAGGCTTGTTAAATTTTAGATATTATATGCGCGCAACTTATTGAAATTATTCCTGATAGTATAGGCTTAACTTTATATTTGACTACTTAAGAATGATAATATGAACCATGGCGGAGGTATACCTATTTACGACATAACTCCTTCTATGATCACAATATCACCGAACTTTCATAATCAAATATTTATTAGATAATTTTTCTTTATGAATAGATTTCTCATAAAATCTATTCGTTGGTCAAAACATCTACTACTAACATATCCAAAAACATAAAGACATAATAAGCAGATAATAAATGTGATATAACGATATCAAATGATGTTTTCAAAATGTGCACAATTTGTTCATCAACTAGTAGTATATCTTAATAGACCCATACGATCTATATGACTACTATTAAATCCTGGGGATATAGCCTTAGTCAAAGGATCTGCTATCATAAGCATGGTACTGATGTACTCCAACGAAACTTTATGTTCATCACATTTTTCTTGTAGGACAAGGTATTTTCTTCCATGTGCTTATTACCACTTGATACCTTTCCATTATTTATTGAGGAAACTGCAACTGAATTATCACAAAACATCTTTATGGGTCTCGAAATTGAGTTTACAACCTTGAGTCCTCTAATGAAATTTCTCTACCAGATTGCCTGTGTAACAGCCTTATAGCATGCCACTAATTCAGCTTCCATTGTAGAAGGTGCAGTTAATTTCTGTTTTATACTTTTCCAAGAGATTGCACCACCAGCAAGCATAAATATATAACCTGAAGTTGACTTTCTGCTATCTGGACATCCCGTAAAGTCAGAATCTGTATATCCAACCACTTCTAGAGAATCAAATTTGCTGTATGTAAGCGTATAATCTTGTCTTCCTTGAAGATACCTAAGTACCTTTTTCGCAGCTCTCCAGTGATCCAAACCTAGGATCACTTTGAAATCTTCCCAATACTCCAACGACATATGCAATATCTGGTCTTGAATAAATCTGAGCATACATCAAAGCCCCAACTAATGTGGCATACGGATATGCTCTCATATGCTCCCTTTCAAGTTCATTTTTTTAAAGATTGAGATCTACTTAATTTATCACTCTTAGATATATGTGCAGGACTAGGTTTAGAATTTTCTATACCATATCTTTCCAACATTTTCTTAATATATGTTCTTTGAGATAGATGGATTGTTCCTTTAGATCTATCTCTGTTCACCTCTATACCAATTACATATGAAGCGTCACCCATATCTTTCGTATCAAAATTATCGGAAAGAAAACGCTTACTCTCACTAAGCAATGCAAAATCACTACTTACAAGCAAGATGCCATCTACATATAAAACCATAAAAATAAATCAGCTCCTACTGACTTTAAGATATATGCAACGATCAACAACATTTTCTACAAAACCATATGAAGAAATTATATTGTTAAATTTAAGATACCATTGGTGGGAGGATTGTTTAAGTCCATATATGGATTTATTTAGCTTGCAAACAAGATGACTATGTTCTTCTGAAACAAATCCCTCAGGTTGTTTCGTATACACGTCCTTTTCTAAGTCACCATTCAGAAAAGCAGTTCTCACATCTATCTGGTAAAGCTCTAAGTCAAAATGAGCCACCAAAGTTATAATTATTCTTAAAGAATCATTCTTTGAGACAGGAGAAAATGTCTCATGATAATCAATGCCTTCATTTTGAGTAAACCCTTTGGCAACAAGTCTAGCCTTATGTTGTTCTACTTTACCCTTGGAGTCCCGTTTGGTCTTATAGACCCATTTACAACTAACAATTGTAGCTCCAGGTGGTAGTTCAACTAAATTCCAAATATTGCTTTTAGCCATGGAGTCCATCTCTTCCTTCATAGCATCATACCAATTTGAAGAATTAAAATTGTTCATAGCTTGTGAGAAAGTGATCGAATCATTACTTTGTCCAATATCATAATCAGACTCTTGAAGGTACACAATATAATCAGGTGGAATTGGAGATCTCTTAATCCTTGATGACCTCCTTAATGTTGCTTCTTGATCTACTGTAGATGAAGATTGAACTTTCAATGACAACTGGCTCAATCACATATGGTATATTTATAGCAAACTCATCCTCAGTAGATTCATTACTATAATAATTGGAGGAATCATTGGCCACTTATTTAGATCTTGCACAGTATTTGGAGTTTGATTTTCCTCAAAATTAATTTCTTGAAGGCTTTATACTCCCACTGATTTGGTCATTTTCAAGAAATTTCACATTCCTAGTCTCAACAATTCACAAAGAATTATTAGGACAATAAAATCTGTATCCCTTGGAATTTTCTGGATAGCCAATAAAATAGCCACTTATAGTTCGAGGGTCCAACTTTTTCTCTTGTGGGTTATACACTCTAGCTTCTGCATTGCAACCCCATATGTGCAAATGACCTAAACTAGGTTTTCTACTTGTCCATAATTCAAAGGGTGTTTTAGGGATAGCCTTAGTAGGAACCATGTTCAAGAAATATACATCAATTTTTAATGCATCACCCCACAGAGAAATTGGGAGATTGGAGTAACTAATCATACTCCTAACCATATCCATTAATGTTCGATTCCGCCTTTCAGCAACCCCATTTTGATCAAGAGTGTCAGGCATAGTGTATTGTGCTACTATACCTTGTCCTAAAGGAATCGAGCAAATGGACCTAATTGTTGTCCTAATTCAGTGTACCTACCATAATATTCACCACCTCTATCAGACTTACAACTTTAATCTTTTTATCAAGCTGTAATTCTACCTCTATCTTAAAAATTTTAAAAATATCCAAAGCTTGAGCTTTCTCAAACAGTAGGTAAATATATGTATAACGTGAGTAGTCTTATAAAAGTGATGAAATATTTATGGCCAGTAAAACATGGGGTCGAAAACACCCACAAATATCTGTATGTATTAGATCCAATACACTTGTACTTCTTATGGCACTTTTTTAAAACTTGTTAGTCTGTTTACCCTTATACAGTCAATACAAGTCTTAAAATCAGAAAAATCAAGAGCGGGTAAGACACCATCATTTACCAAACTTTTAATTCCCCTTAAAGAGATGTGTCCTAATCTCCTATGCCATAAGAGAGAGGAGCTTTCATTCAAAATGCCACGTTTTTGTCCACAACTATTGACTGGATGTAAAGACAAAAGAGATAATTCAAAAGATGTATCCAGCTCTAGTTTAAATAAACCATCATCTAAAGTACCTTCTCCAATAACAATGTCGTTCAAGTATATTTTTGCAAAAGAAGTTTCAAACATAATATTATATCCAAAAGAAACGAGTTTCGACACTGATAAAAGGTTTCTAGAAAATCCAGGTACATAAAAAGTATTTTGTAAAAACAAGATGTGGCCAGTCTTCAAAACCAACTTGAACGTTCCAACTTTTTCCACACGTGAACGCATCTTATTACCCATTATGATACACCGTTCACTTTCAGTTGGTGTCCTTACGTTCTGCAATTCCTACATGGCATATGTGGACAGTAGCACCAGAGTCAATCCACCATGTGTTGTGAGGAACATTTACAAAATTTGATTCATAACACACTAGAGAAAGAAATATACCTTTCTTCTCGAGCCATTTTTTATACTTAAGGCAATCATTCTTTAAATGTCTCTTTATTTTACAGAAGAAACACTTGATGTTCTTTTATCTATTGAATCAGTAGACTTCATCAGTTTCTTCTTTTTCATTAGAACATGATAATTAGTACTGTCTTTCTCCATATATCCTTTTTTCTTATGAGAGGTAAAATGGACACTTTCTTGCCTCTCTTGCTTTAATCTTTGCTCTTCGTCAACACATATGGTCAAGAGTTGATTCATAGACCATTTATATTTATGTGTGTTATATGAAATTTTAAAAGGTGCATATTCAACAAGCAAAGAATAAAGGACAAAGTGAACAAGAAATGACTCAGACATGTCAACTTCTAGTGATTTTAATTGGGCTGCGATATCACGTAATTCCATAATGTGTTCGCGTATGCCAATCATACCATTATACTTCTCAGAAGCAAACTTTGATATTAGGGTGCTAGCAAGTGCCTTTTCAGAGCTCAAAAATTGTTCTTCAACTGCTTTTAAGAAATTTTTAGCAATTTTAGAATCTGGAATAGAGCCCTTATCTTTCTGGAGATATGACTTTGTATGAGTAAAAGACTAAGGCAATTAGACCACTCCCACCTCTCATACAACTTTTTCTCCTCTGGCGTACTTGATTCCGTGGGGACAGGTGGCATGTCCTCACGAAGTGCCAAATCTATATCCATACACCCCAAAGTGAAGATTATTTTATCATTTCATTCTGAAAAATTAGAACCATTCAATAAAGGGATATGTGATACAGATTGAGACATAACTGTAGGGAGTAAAGCTGCAAAATAATATGCTTACAATCAAAATGCATGCTATAAATCACGTAAAATTTATACTAAATTACTAACCCATATTAGTAAATTTAGTGAGAAAATTTATATATCCAATAATTAAAATTCACTCATCTTATAATAAAACTAATAGAATTGGCTATGATTGTAAAATGAATTCAAGACCTTTAGGCAACAAGATTTCAATTAAACTATCATATTCAAGCCTATTATTTCACTCCATCATGAACTTAATATAATTGCTTCCCTTTGGGCTAGCGATTATAGTGATGTAAATGTTCAATGTCATATTAACCAAAATAAGTTAGGCAAGAATTGTATTTTAACATTATAGGATGCTTTGGCTTGTCGCTATAACATTAAAATAACAAAGCTTTACACTACAAAAAAAAAACTGGTCTTTAGCGGCAATCTTTTTAGCGGGTGTCACCAAAAACGCTACTACAGACAACCTTTAGTGGCATTTGCGGACAAAAGCTTTGTTATTTTGATGTTATAGCGACGAGCCAAAGCCTAAACCCCAAACCCATCTAGCGGTGGTGTTTGTAGGAGCTGATAGCTGCTACAAACCCCATTTAGCTGCGATTTTTCCACAAACGCAGCTAAAAGCCTAATTTTTAGCAATGTTTATGGAAAAATGCTGCCAAAGGTGTGTACTATAACGACGGTCATTGTGACCGCCGCTATAGGTCTAGCCTTTAACAGCGTTTTTTAAAATAAACGCTGCTAGAGTGTGTACTGTAGCGGCAAGCTATAGGTCTAGCCTTTAGCAACGTTTTTTTAAATAAACGCTGCTAAAGGTGTGTACTTTAGCGGCGGTCATTGTGACACCGCTAAAGTATGCACCTTTAGCAGCGTTTATTTTAAAAAACGCTGCTATAGGTATAAGTAAATATAATATTCTTTTTATTGATTCTAATTATTTAATGTTAATAATTATTTTATATATTATTATATTATTTTTAATATATAATTTTATTTTATCACGTATTTGAAAAATTTTATTTTAAAGGACCTACTTAATAAAATATGAAATTAGATGGATTGTTATGAAAATTGAAGTTGTTATATAATATATTTTAAATTATACCTATGGTTGTTATGGTAATTGCATATTTATTGACTAAATCTAAGTAGTTTAGAGAACATCTATTATCATACTCATTATGAACATATATATTGTCATACTTTGGTTAACTAGTACATATCATGTATATGATAAACACATATAGCAAATAGCATGCTAAACCTAAATATATATATATATATATAATAAAAACATATTACTTACCGTTTACCCAAAAAGCATATATTTAATACCAAATACTAAGTATAAAGTTCAAAGTATTATTAGTACTAAGTATTAGACTATATACAAGGCATTATAATTTTAAATTATAAGTATTATATATTATTATTACCAACCTATTTTAATTAAGATTATTAGACTAGATATAAAAATAGTGTAAAAATAATATGCTATGTATTTAATACTAAGTACTAAGATTTTTAAATACTGTTACAAATTACAAATTACTATTATTATTGTTACAAATTACAAATTTCTAAAATCTGTTACTTTCTTCCTTGTGCTGCTCAATCGTCAAAGAAAATTTAAGGAATACGCCAAAAGTTTCGGCGCTCCCTCATCAAGTTTTGGCGCTCTCTCATTCTCCAATTCTCTATCTCCCAGCCATGATTCATCTCTCATCTTTTCAGTCCTTCCCGTCGATGGCTTCATCATTCTGAGCCCAGCCACCAAAGCTTCAGCCTTTCCTCTTCGTCGAAGCTCCAAAATTTTGGGGATTTTGAGTTCCTGTACTATTAACGGTAAGCCCTATTTCTTCTCTGCTTTATTTTCTCTTCTAAATTTTTGCTTCTAGGAATGTTGGTCCGGAGGAGGGTGGCCAAGTCCCTTCAGGCTCTTGTGGCCCATGACTTGCTCTTCTCCTTCACTCTCTTGCTTGTGCTCAAGCTTCAGAATGTCGTGCCTTATTCGTGGTGGTTCGTAATTTTTTTTCCTTTGCTTTTGTCTGTCAAGTTTGATTTTTGTTCTGTTAGATGAATATTTACTTTGCTATTAGTTTTTCCACTGGAAAAGTGGAAGAAAAGGCAAGAGAATTTGAGTTCTTGGGACAGCTATTAGAAGTTCAAAACTTGTTTGCGCTCTCTCGATAGTGACCATTTCTCTTGTTCTTTAGTTTTTTTGGTACATTTTATATGGAGACCTGAACATACCCAATTTTATGAGTTTGTTATTTATTCTTTGGCTTCCTTGCTGGGTTCAAATTCTGTATATCAAATGTTTTCAAGAATTGAGTTGCCCATAAAAATTTCAGGTGAAGACTTGTGGGTTTTGTATAAAAATGTTAAATTTCTTATTGTTTTGTTGTAATTGCTTGCATTGACTTCATACATTTTGATGTATTTACTATTCTCTTAAAATTTCGTTTGGACTGATTGTTGCTAAAATATTGTGGAAAATATGATCTAATGTCCCGAAAAGAGCTCTGTTTCTTCATATTGGGTGTGCTAGCTTAAGTGGTAGTGGTTGTGAAGTGGTCTTTATTGCAGTTGGGTCTGTTTGGTTGCCGAGGGAGGAAGGCAAGTTTTCGTATTTATGTTTTATGTAGGTCTGATTTTTAACCATTCAGCAAATAGGTATAGATATTACCCAGTAAGCGTAAACCTTTTTTTTTTTTGCCTTGTAATTTCTTTCATTCATGTGATAAATTATTGGTACTAGACGTGCATAAGGGGTCTTTGAGGTGGAAATTTAGGATTTTTGATGCATTTTAAGTTTTGCTTTGTGGCGTTTAAGGCTAATTTAAGACAAGTTTTGATAGTTTGGTAAGTGTAGAAAAGGTCAGTATATCGCAGGTTGAACAGAGTGAAAGAAACTAGAAATCAAAAAGTGTTCGAGGTATCATCAATGAACTAAATCAGCTGTACTAACTTTTTTTACAAGCATTATGTTTGATTGCTTGTTGGGTTGAAGATCAAAATTCAGAGGCATACAAGCTTCATTTAGCCAGAATTCCTGACTATTACTGGGTTGCCAAAGACGGATTAAAAATGTAAGCTGCATATATATAGGATCACCCCTAGCCTCTTTGAGCTATTGCTCTCCTATGGGATGAGATTAAGAACATACTAACTGACACTTCAATTTTGCATTGTAGAGCTTGCACTGTCAGACATGGAATCTGGCGTTCGCTGTCCAAGCAATTCTCTCTCGCAATCTAATTGAATAGTATGGGCCAACTCTTCCAAAAGCACATGACTTTTTGAAAGCTTCACAGGTAAGACTGTCAAATACCAATTACATTGCTTTGGGGGAAGTAATGCTTTGAACTTAATCGTGATGATGCTGTGAATGTCCTTCTTTCTCTACAAGTAAGAATTCAACTAATGAATTTAGTTTTGTTTTCTTCAACTAAAAAAAGTTCAAACTATGCTTGCTCGGTAGATATCCACTTCACCCTTCTGTGATTTTATTACTTTTAATATCAATTGTTTCCACAGAGTAGCAATGGTCTTAGCATCAACTTGAGTCTGTGTTGTATTTTAAGTTTTCAAAGCTTCCTCCATTCTGCCGAGGTCAAGGCACTAGTTGATGGTCCCCGAGATTCTTGAATGAAAGCGTAGGCTGACTTAGCTGTGAGAGTACCTTTATTATTATGGATCCATAATGGTAAGTCAGGACCAGGTCGTAGTGGGAGGGTGATATTAAGAATAGCCACAGCAGAGGTGTGATCAAACAGTTGCCTAATCAGCTGTACATTCCAAGATCTCGACTCCTCCCTTATCAGGTCTATAACCATGTTTTATATGTTCAGGTCATACAAAACATTCACCAGTTCTGTATAGCATACTTATCTGTATGAAGAAATTGTAAAATTCTTGCTACGTGTCAATACCAATCTTATTGCTAGGACTGTAAAATGCCTCTCTGTTTATGAATTTTGGAATGTCCTTCTATGTTTATGAATTTTGGAGTGCCTCTAAAATGTCTGTATGTATTCTATATCTCTCTCTGTTGCATCTATACCACTTGGTGAAGATGATGTTGGTGCTGATGGTATACTGAAGCTGCTTTTGCTAATGCTAGGATTAAAGTTATTTTTATTTTATATTAGAAACTTGTATAGACTCTTGTGTTGTAAAACTTGTAAGACTTGGTTATTTAATCAATGATGAATTATATTTGCTTTATTATCCTTGTTCTTAGGTTTTTACATCAATGAATTATGGTTATTAAAATAAATTTGTATTACAAATTAAAAATGCAGGTGTCTTTATAAATATAGCTATTGCAATGTTTTTTTTAAATATAAATAAAAAAAATTCAAACGCTGGGTCTATAGTGGCGTTTTCTAAAAGCTATTAAAGACTTGTAGCAGCGTTTTAGGTAAATGCTGCTAAAAAATTCAAAAAAGCGCTTCGGGTCTTTAGCGGAAGTCGTGACCGCCGCTATAGGTCAAGATTTTCACCAGCGGTCCTAAAACTGCCGCTAAAACCTATCCCAACGTGACCACTGCTAAAAAAACTCTACTAAAACCTACAGTAGCATTTTTTTTGCTTATAACAGCGGTCATCGACAGCTGCTAAAGCCTTGTTTTTTTGTAGTGTTAATGATGTATTCTACACATAAGATGCTTTGGCTTATCGTTGTGCATAAACCATATCTTTATCATGACATTTAAACCTTTAGTGGAACCTTATTCGGAAAACACATAATAATCATATAAAAATTTAACATGTAATTTTAAATAACAAATACCGAAACTGTAAGCCAAGATAAAACTAGCAAACCACTGATTCTTGAGTCTTGACGTTGAAATAGTAAAAGATAAGAAAGTTGTCAAACCGTTTCGTAAAAGTCTTTTTTTTTTCTTGATAAAAGAATTAGTAAACTCAACAGGAAACAGAGTCAACTGAGACTACATCAACAGGAATTAAATCGTAACTAATGAAACCGAATAAAGAAACAGAATCAGCCCATTTAGCAAGCTTGTGAGCCATCCTGTTACGACGACGGGGTACCCAAGACAGTGAATGCTCTTTTCCAATGTTGAAAAAATCTCTAATAGTAGTCATCCACTCTTCTCTTTGCCACTCAACCACCGTAGAACAAATAAGAATATCCTGAACCAAGACAAGGCAATCACATTCAAAGAGGAGCCGTGGTTGTGGCTTCTGATCAAACAACCAAATAGCAGCTAAGAGAGCTGTAGATTCACCAACAAGGGGATCTTGCGAAAGGATACGCTCCGTATACGTTGACAGAGGGAGCCTTCATGGTCGCGAACCACTACTGACAAAACCGAGTGAGAAGATCTCACAACAACATCACAGTTGCATTTTAGGGACCCCTAAGGGGGTGGAAGCCAACCAGGTACAGAGACCACTGACACTTCTTCCCAGGCCAAACGATGCTCATTAAAACGTCTGGGCACAAACGCAATGAGATAAAAGGGATCCGGATCAGCCTTATCATGAGACAACAGAATTTCTCAAAAACCATATTGCAACCAGCAGAATAGCAGCACTCAGAATAAATGAAGTGGCCTGCTCTTTTATAATACCAAAGTGTCTATGGGGTTGTAGGATCTAGTTGATAAAAAGAGCAAGGGACAAGGGAGGAAAAGCATCAGTGCGAATAGGCCAGGGTGCCTCTCTCCATGCCACCTTAGACATCTGACACCTCATAAAGAGGTGTTCTACAGTTTCAGGTTCCATTTGGCATAGAGGGCAAAGATTAGCCTCAGATACACGATCACCACGAAACTGAGCAAATAACCCCCGAAGAGGCATGGCCGAATGCAAACACTTCCAAAGGAATAGTTTCAAACGGTCTTAAATTTTAAGGCTCCATAATCTATTCCAGTCTTTACCTTGTAAAGGGTGCTGATCATGCATAGACCACTGTCGAGTCTTCCAATAAGCTCCAGCAACTGAAAATTGGCCCTTCGTATCATCCAGCCAGATCCACTCATCCTCCTTTAGGGGGTTCAATTTTGGGAGGCGAGCAATAGCCTCCACTGTTCTGAGCAATATCAAGCTCCCATTCATCATTCATGAAATTAAATAGGCTCTCCACCCGAAGCTCCTCATCAATCTCTCCCACCCCAGAGCAACACTGAACGAGGCGAAAACTAGGAAGTGTTGGTATCCAAGGGTCCAACAACACCTTAAGGCTAGCACCATTACAGGGTATGCCACAGACCCCTTTACCAAGTAAATCTCTAGCCTTCCAGATCCCCTGCCATACCCATGAGGAATTAATCTGATAAGGGGCTTAATGCAGATTCTTCAAATCCATATACTTATGTTTCCAAGCTTGCACCCATGGAGCATGAGGCTAAGAATAAAGACTCCAACCCAATTTAGCAATAAGTTCCATATTCATGTCAGTCATCAGACGAAGACCAAGACCCCCCATCTCCTTAGGATGGCATATTGCCACCCATGCCTTCAGAGTAAAATGGTGTTGCTTACGAGGGTTAAAACCCCACCAAAAATCCTTAAACATTTTATCAAGCTCACTGCACCAAGTCTTTGGCATGAGAAAGCTTGAAATATGGTAAAGAGGTAAGGCAGAAGCAACACTTTTAATAAGAGTGGTCCTGCCCGCCTGTGATAAAACACGGCTTTTCCACCCTGCTAATCTCCCCAACACTTTATCTTTAATATCAGCAAAAGCAGGCCTCTTAGAGCAAGATAGAAATAACGAAAAGCCCAAGTACTTACTACCAACCTTCATTTCATTGAGCTGTAGCATATTCAAAATGGCAGCCTTCACTTCCCCATCTGTATTGCTACTGAACGCAACAGAGGATTTTTTAAGACTAATGGATTGCCCAGACCACTTACAATACCGATCCATAATAACCGACAGCTCACCAGCTTTCCTGTAGTTAGCACGAAAAAACAAAATTAAGTCATCGGCAAACATTAGATGAGAAATAGGCGTAGCATAGCGGCACACTGGCACCCCGTGAATCACTCCTAAATTTTCATATTGGCCCAATAGACGTGAAACAACCTCTAAACAAAGTATAAACAGAAATGGAGATAATGGATCTCCTTGCTGAATCCCACGCTCCGGGGTAAAATGCTCAAATGCACTACCATTCAAAAGAATAGAATAAGAAACAGTTGAAATACGTTGTTCTATCCATTTAATCCACTTGGCCGAAAATCCAAAACAACGAAGAATAGCAAGTATAAATCCCCATTCTAATTTATCATAAGCTTTTTGCATGTCCATCTTCACTGCCATAAAACCCTTCCTCCCAATTTTATGCTTCTAGTATGGAACAATTCCTGTGCTAAAATAGAATTCTCCTGAATTGATCGTCCTGGGATGAAAGCAGCTTGAGAAGGAGATACTAAATTGGCCATGAGAGGGTGAAGTCAATTCACTAAAATTTTGAATATGACCTTGTAAGCCACATTAGTCAAACTAGTTGACCTATAATCTGTCACATGAATCGGGCTGTCATTTTTAGGAATCATAACTATGAAAAAATGATTGAGCTCCTGCAACAAATGATCAGTTACAAAAAATTGTTGAACCATCTTTATCAAATCATCCTTCACAAGGCTCCAATAATGTTGAAAAAATAGCCTCGTCATGCCGTACAGGCCCGGTGCCTTATGGGCACCAATCTGAAAAAGTGTCGCTCTGATTTCCAACTCATTGGGAATGGGGAGTAAGGCCTCCTAATCAGCAGCCAAAATAGATGTACAAATGAACTCTTCCAGAACCAACGAGATTTCTTGCCTATCTGATTGGAAAGCATTCTTGAAAAAATTGACAATATAATCACCAATCTGGTCACGCCCTTGGAGCCATTTTCCACCAAAAGTTTTAAGAGAATCAATCATATTGCGTCTTCTCCTAATTACAGTCGAAAGATGGAAAAACCGTGTATTTAGGTCCCTGGTAGTGAGCCAAGTAGTCCTTGATTTTTAACGCCATAAATCTTCCTCCATCTTATGGGTAAGAATTAATTCCTGCCAAATAGCCAATTCCTTTTCAGGTTGGTTAAGCTCCCCATCAATGCTCTGCAAACGATCCAATTCAGAGTCAAGCCACCAAATACGCAATTGAATCACTCCAAACTCAGTCATATTCCACTGCTTCAACTCCTTCCAAACCAACTTAATTTTACGCATCAACCCATAAGCTGGTGAACCCCCAACATGCTTATCCCAAGCAACTTGAATCACATTACTACACCTCTTATCTCGAATCCAAAAGGACTCAAACCAAAAAGGTTTGGTTTCACCCTGATCAGCACCACATGTATCCAACACCAAAGCCGAATGATCAGAAGAAACACGAGGCAGATGATGAACCGTAGCTCTTGGACATAGAAGGCTCCACTCAGCATTGTCCAAACTCCTATCCAAGCGTTCGCGGATAAGATGTCATTTCGTAAAAGTCACATAATGCAACTTTTCACAAAAGTCACCAAATGCAACGTTTACTATTCACGTCTGGCCGTGTATTACGAAAGTCATGGCAAAACAAACTTCCTTTTTTCTTTTTTCTGCGTAAAACAAACTTCCTTTTTTTTCTGTGTAAAACAAACTTCCTTTCTTTTGAAGTTTTGTCTGTTATGGCAAAACAAACAAAAAGAAAAGTAAAAATAAACAAACAAACTTCCTTTTCTTTTTGCATTGCTTCATTCACACATGGCAACGTTTCATAAAAAAAAGAAAAGCCTTTGCATATGTAAAAGAAAAGAAAAATAAAATGAACGGCAATTCACCTTGCAAACGAAAACGAACAATCGGGAGAAGTTTGTCACAGATTTTCAAAAAGTATGCAATACTTTTGCCAAACAGTTTCTCGTTTGCGTTTCATTTCCTTGTTGCATCAGACCGTATATTTTTTGAATAATCACGAGATAACAAATCTCATTACACCTAGCTTTGATACCAAATGTAAGAACAAAAATGGATCAATACTAATCTTGAGTCATAAGATCCATTGATACTTAAACATGCAGCGTAAAACTTTGAAGAATTGACAAAGATGATCATTTTGAAGAGAAAACGTTCTTTATGCGTTAATAATGAGATGGAGTCTCTCAAGCATTATTTATACACTTTTCTCCATAGACCAACAGTCACAACTCTTCATAGCAGACTAACATCACAACTCTTTATGAATCATTATTAACCAAAAGACATGTCTCCTCCTATCAAGGAATTAAATAAATAACGATTCTTTTAAGCCCATTAAATCCATACTTTATATCAGGACCCTTAAGCCCAAAACTCAAAGCCCAAATACACTTGTCAAATGTGGTCCACATATGGTCCACTAAAAGTGGTTCCAATATAGTCTGGAATGACTATATTGTACATTTGTGTTGTTTTAGTTGTAGTTTATATTCCACCCTTCTTGGCACAATGAAATCATAAGTGTGGATGGTTAATATAAGGGTTAAATACACTTTGTCCCCCTTATCTTTGAAGTGATTTACACTTTGCACCCTGATGTTTTATTTTTGACACATTAGACCATTTATCTTCAACATTTTTGCAATGTGGACCCCGTACCCGATTTGGCAGTCTAAATTGAAGGATTTCGTCAACACGTGACCGGTCGACCGCTACATAAACTGGTCAACCGCTACATGAACCGGTCGACCGCTGCATGTTACCTTTGTAGAGGTCGATGTAGTAGTCGACCGGCTCACGTGTTGATGAAATCCGTCAATTTAGACGGCCAAATTGGATACAGGGTCCACATTGCAAAAATGTTGAAGATAAGGGGTCCAATGTGTCAAAAATAAAACATCGGGGTGCAAAGTGTAAATCACCCCAAAGACAAAGGGGGCAAAGTGTATTTAACCCTTAATATAATATAGTTGGACCAAAATCTATAGACTTAAGCATTCTCTCTTAATTTTGGATTGAGTTAGAACCCTGACTTGCGTTTATGTTTAAACATGCAAATAAAACTTAGGGGTAAAGTCATAGTTAGCCCCATAAGTATAAGTAAAAATCAAATCGATAACCCTAATTACCAATTCGGCGATTTGAGACATATAACTTTTGAAAATCATCAATTCTAGCCCCCCGTCTAAATTGGACGTTAAATCCAACAAAAATCATGCAACATGACCAAAATGCCCCCAAGATAAAATTACCAAAAAATTCATTAAAAATAAAAAATGAAATTTTTTTTAAATTAATATTTTTTAAATAAAACTATTGAAATACTATTTCAATAAAATATTTATTTTTATTTATTTCTTAAATATTTATTATTTTTATTTATTTTTTAAAATTTAGTCTTGGAGGGCATTTTGGTCATTTTGCATGATTTTTCATCAGATTTAATGCCTAATTTAGACGGGGGGGGCTAAAATTGATGATTTTCAAAAGTTATGGGTCTCAAATCACCGAATTGATAATAAGGGTACCAATTTGATTTTTACTTATACTTATGAGACTAACTATGATTGTACCCCTAAAACTTAAATTCTTTAATCAGATATTGGCAAGCTTAAGAAGAAAGTTATTGTCTGTCCTTAATCTAATTGTGAACAAAGTTAGGTAAAATCCACCCAAATACACAAATTAACCTAAAAGTTTGGTTGCATGATATTAACCCAATGTGGGCTATTGTAATTAAAGACTTATAAATAAAGTCTCCTTGTAATTGAAAGGTCGTGAAATGCAGCGGAAAAAGATCTTCGAATCAAAAACAACACAAATGTTCTATCTCCGTCAAATCCACCCACACAGATTTTTCTAGAAAGAGAGTCTCAAATTTAAAATGAATTTCTTACTCTCAAATGAATTTCTGAGCCTTTTATAATGGCTTGCCCAAAACTCAACTGTGTTTATGCGTGGGATCTTTAGAGATCTCAAATCTCAGCCGTAGGATCGTCATGAAAAACTCTTTTTCACTAAACTCCCTTATATTCTGTAATTCGAATTTATAGGTTTCTACAAATTGTAATCATGTCCATTAATATGTCACAATTGACCCTCGAGATAATGAGATTGTTTTTGTGAAATCCCTTTTGCTAACAATTATATGTTATTTATTCTTCCACCATACTATATTCCACATGAGCTAATAGGACTGGAATATATCACCAATAAAGTCCCTAGCTCATATAATTCTTAATTCTCAATCTGTATCTAGTTGGGCTCTCAAAAGTTTCCAAAATAATTTTCGCAAATAATTATTTAATATATATAACAAAAAATAACCGTGAAAAATATTTTTCACAAAATCTTGCTGCGCACGTTTTTTATTTGAGTACAAACAATCTACAAACATAATAAATATATTGTCTCATCAAGAGACTTGTAGATTACATACTGAGCAATTAAACAAATTCACTTACTTTACACAGGGCTCAACATTATCTAGAATATTTGATCTACGAAGACCATAACCAAATGACTCAGTCAAAGTACAAGCATATAACAAGCAAACTTACATAACTCTCTCAGGTCGAAGGACAACATAAACTAATTGTGCTGAATATAATTCTCTATATCAGTGATCGTTTCCAGAAGGTATTCATATTTGATCTCGTTCAGCGCATGTACTCTTACATTGCACCCACTTGCCTGCTTAAAGTCATCACCTCAATAACGAAATCCATCATTCTATCTTATAAAGGCACAACGAGTGTAGATCTATTTGTACATTTTCATGTATCATAGTCTAGAACAAAGTGAGTCAATAAGGATTCGAAAAATTATACTTTCCGCCTTCGATTCATTAATCATTAGCCTGACTTTTCTATAATGTTACTCAACAGTATGACATATAATACCATTGTAAATATGACATCTTATGTCATTGCACATACTAAAATAATAATATACAAGTGATCAATTAATAACAATAATTATCTCATAATTATTCAAAAAATGTTTGGTTTTAAGGGCATATATCTAACAGTAATCTCATCCTTATATCAGCAAGTACACAAATCTGTCATGTTGGGCCTTCCCAAAGTGGATGTAGGTCTATGGACCGAACCACTTAAACTCGTGTCTCACTTATCTCTTCTCTCTCTTAGTTTAAATTATTTTCTCTCTTTTATTTTTAATATTAACACGACTTAGTATGGTGGCTTAGGGTTCTCATATGGACCGTTTGAGATCAACATAAACGAAGTTTATACCTCTCACAGAAAGAGAAAAGAAGTCAAAATTTGAGTGAACTCAATCTATGGAAAGAAACAAGCCGATTATGGCCTTCGAGACTCTTTCCTGTCCGACCGATTTTCAAAAATAGACAGCTAGTGTTACGCATTGACTTGAGTACACCATGATCAGTTGTGCAGCTTGTGAACTCCTTTTTTATCCCATTCATTCCAACTTTGATAACCATCCAACAAAGAACAAAGAAACACACCAATGGCGAAACTGAGTCTACTACTTGGAATTCTCATCTTCTTCACCCCTTCTCTTTGTTGTCCTGAAGAACAAAAACAATCCCTTCTCCAGTTTAAAGCTTCTGTAGCCAAAGCTACTAGCTCTTCTTCATCTGAAACCCTTCTGTTTGGCTTAGAATCATGGAACGCCAGTTCAGACTGTTGCAACTGGGACAGGGTCCTTTGTAGTTCCAGGTTGGAGTCGAGGACTGTTGTTGCTCTGTATCTTGACTCCCTTTTTGCCATGCAGTCTTTGGAGCCCGTAGTGGTGACTTCCATCATCTTGACGCCTCTCTTTCTCATTAGAAGTTTGATGCTGCTTGATTTGTCCTCAAATCACATACAAGGAGAATTACCGGGCAACGGGTTTGCCAATCTGAGCAAATTGGTTTATCTTGACATGATGCAGAATGACTTCAGTGGCTCCATTCCCTCTCAACTTTTTCACTTGAGGTATCTTCAATATCTTGATATGAGTAGCAATTCATTCCACGGTATCCTAAGTGGGGAAGTGGTCTCTCTTCAAAACTTGAGGGTATTGAAGTTGGATGGCAACTTTATTGGTGGAAATATCCCCAAAGAGATAGGGAACATAACAAAGTTGCACCAACTGTCCCTTCGAGGGAACATTTTCTCTGGTGGGATTCCATCTTCAATCCTGTATCTGTATGAGTTAGAAGAATTGGACTTACGGGACAATTTACTGTCCAAGGAGATTCCTATTTCTTTGGGCGATTTGTCCAACATGACAAGTTTGGCCTTGAGCAACAACAAGCTGATAGGTAGAATCCCATCATCCATACAGAAATTGGCAAAGTTGGAAACACTTCGATTAGAAAACAACTTGCTCACTGGAGAAATTCCGTCCTGGTTGTTCAACATCAGGAGCCTGAAGAATCTTTTTCTTGGAGCGAATAATCTCATTTGGAATAGCAGTACACGGATAGTGCCGAAGTGTATGCTCTCTCAATTGTCGTTGAAGTCTTGTGGTCTTGCAGGAGAAATCCCAGATTGGATTTCTTCACAGAAGACTATGGAATTTCTCGACTTGAGTGAGAACGAGATAGAAGGAGTGCTCCCACAATGGCTTGCTGAAATGGAAGTAGGAAGCATAATTCTGTCAGATAACAGTCTTACGGGTTCTCTCCCGCCCCGGTTCTTCGACTCTCTAGATTTATCAGTCCTTTCCCTTTCCCGTAACAACTTCTCTGGAGAATTGCCAGACAACGTAGGTAATGCCACCAACCTCATGATTCTTATGTTGGCTGGAAACAATTTTTCAGGGAAGGTTCCTGAATCTATCTCTCAGATTTATCGCCTCCTGTTACTGGACTTGTCAAGAAACAGATTTTCTGGCGACACTTTTCCAGATTTGAACTCCAATATCTTGCTTGGTTACATTGATTTTTCTTCCAATGAATTCTCGGGTGACATTCCAACCAAGTTTTCCCAAGAAACTAGAATCCTTGCATTGGGAAGGAATAAGTTTTCTGGCAGCTTGCCTAGAAACCTGACTTATCTGAGCCAGCTTGAACACCTAGATATACATGACAACAATATTACGGGTGAATTGCCAGAATTTATCAGCCAGATTTCCAGTCTTCAAATACTAAATTTGAGAAACAACTCTCTCAAAGGTCCCCTTCCTGAAAGTATATCCAATCTTAGTAACCTCCAAATTCTTGATCTCTCGAGCAACTACCTTGTCGGTGAAATCCCTGCAAAATATGGAAATCTTCTTGGAATGATTCAAACCCCCAATACTTTTTCGTCAGTCTCTGGCCTTTTCACCTTTTCGATTGAGTTTAATGATTTGATAGTGAATTGGAAGAAGTCAAAACAAGGTCTCTCAAGCCACAGGCTGCAGCTCTACTCTTTGTTAGACTTGTCCATGAACCAACTTTTTGGTGAAATTCCAGCTTCATTAGGTACTCTTGAAGGGTCTAAAGATTCTCAACATCTCACATAACAACCTCTCTGGGAAGATACCATTAAGTTTTGGTGATTTAGAGAGTCTAGAGAGTTTGGACTTGTCACACAACAAACTATCCGGCTCAATTCCTCGATCACTAGAACAGCTGCAAGAACTTACTGTTTTGGATGTAAGTAACAACAAGCTCGCGGGTAAAATTCCAGTTGGTGGCCAAATGGACACAATGAATGATCCAAACTCTTATGCCAACAACAGTGGCTTGTGTGGTATGCAAATTCAGGTGCCATGTGCAGAAGAGCTGTCACCAGCAGAGCCACCAGACACTGAGGATAAGGAGACCTGGTTCAGGTGGGAAGGAGCGGGGATTGGATACTCAGCTGGCTTCTTTGTAACAGTGGGGATCCTATACTTCACTGGGAAATTTATCCCAGCGCTACCTCCAAATCTCCACCGGCAACAAAGAAGGCGAAGAGTTTAATCTGAGGGCTCATACAAGTTTGCAGTTTTTGATAAGGTCTAAATCCTACTATAATGAAGTCTTTCGGTCAAGCAAACAATGGTAATAAGTAGTTATGCATAAGAATCAGTAAGTAATCGTTTGTTGCTGAAATATAGATTTAAGTGAAAGGGAAGCTCAGAAGAAATATGAATTAAAAATCCAGGAAAATGGTTTTCCCTCATTACCATTTCCTTTCTCTCCTCTCCTCTTTCCCCAGTTTAGACAACTCATTCCCTCATGGTCTTTTGTTAGGGAGAATGCCATTTCGACTTCAAAATTACATTTGGGAGGAAGAGGCTTAAGCTGAAATTGCAGGACCTTCAAATTGTGATGTAAAATTCCACCCAATTGTTCCCCATTTGCCTGGTTTGTATGTTTTGTTATAGGAGTCCAAAGCTATTAAATGGAGAACAACTAAACAGAGTTCATATTTTATTCAGTAAAAATAAAGCTTGAGAATATATATAGTGTTACAGAAGTAGCAGCCAGATGATAAATTTAAAATTGCTAACCCAAAAGGTTTTTGACAAATCATTTTCAAGTTTTGGCCATCACGTTTGACCATTTTACGAGCTTAAAAGAACTCCGATACCCTCTTTCTATTTGCTTAATATTAGTTTATGTCCAATACAGAGGAGAACTCTTTTTGTGATGCGACAGTGTAAGGTGTTATTCATGTCACCAAAGATCATAACAGCTTTGAGAAGGAAGTTATGTTAGAAATATCAAAAAGCACACCAATAAAAGGAGTAAACCACATGCTGCAAAATATCAGAGGTTGCATGAAATTTCATACGCAGTTGCAGAATCAAATCTGATCGTGTCGACGAAAATAAAAAATAGCCAGACATTCTTACAAAAGAAAAGATATCTGCTTCATAGAATTTTTGGGAAGTAGTCTAGATTAGAGAGCTCATGAGGCAGCACCAACGAAAAGTTGAACTTTAAGCCCGTTTCTTTCCAATTCCACACCTATGGTGATATGCTGCAGTTCAGGCCATTAAGCTCTCTTGTCTTTCTCTTGACATTTCTGTAATTGCTGTAGTTGCTTGAGGAAATTATAGAGGGGAAGATGACTAAGCCGGTTCATAGGATTACACAAACACAGCCTCTGTTGTCGTCACCTTCATTATCAATATATTCTAGTTCACTGTAAGAAAAAAAAAGATGCAAGATAAGCAGACAACAAACACAACCACAAAATCAGCATGATATGAAACTAGATCCCACAACTTGCTACATTTGATGCAATGTGCCATTGAGTGTCTCTGTTCTAATAGCCTTAGAATAAAAGACCTACAGTTACTCTTATACAAAACAATCAGAGGCACATATTAGTAAGCACAAATTGAATCTTTGGAGAAGATAATCAACGACACATTTCCAAATTCCTTTACTTCCTGTTCTGAGAATTATAACTGACAGAGTTTTGGCTAGAGTATTGGCTAAATTTCAATTCTTACTCAACTACTATAGAGTCTCGCATTACAGTATTGCAAATGGAAGGAAGCAGCTCTGTGACTGCAGATCCTCCCCAAAGAAAAAAGATGTAGCCTAAACTTGGCCACACATGAAAAAGAATGGAGGCATGTAAAAATCAAGGGGAGCCATAGCCAAATTATGGGAAGCAACAGTAATGAAAACCTCCAGATAAGGATCGATTGAAAGAGTTAGGATTCCTCCACCACTGACTACAGGAGAGGATCTTGTGTTTCTTCTTTATCCTCCTCAACATTATGCTTATCTTTGTTAGATGTCTCTTGTTAACAAAGTTCAATTCATCAATGGATTCCCCGATATGACTGATAACATCTGGTATCATAGAAAAAGGACAAAAACACCTCTACTTACAATGTTATTTTCGTCCAATGAGAAACAACCTTTACTCTACGCTGCTTTACAGAATCAAGGAAATGAAGAAAGATCAAAAAAAGGTACGCCTTCTATAGGGAAAGTCTTTTCATTCACAACCAACACCAAGAAAAACAAACAATTCAATGCTGACTAAGAAACTCGTTCATTTGAATTCTTAGCAACAGTTCTCATGCCATAGAACTCCAAAATCCCTCCAATGCTTCAGGACATCATCATATTTACATCGACATTTTAGCTGAAATTAAATTCTTTCCATGGTTTTCACGAGAAAAAATTATGATGCGCTCATCAATAATAATGAGTGAATTCATTCAGTCAACTTTTCTCTCTAACTAATACTTTACACACAAGGGGTTCACTCCTTTAATGTCTGCTTTCCTCTATCTCTTCTTTTTTCCCACTGCCATGAAGAAGAATCTTCTGGTGATTAGTCAATGAAGAATAAGCCTAAAGACCTAGCAAGAGAAACAAAAAAAGAAGAAACTATTCCTGAGCACATAATTGCACCAATCATTTCACTTAAGCCCGTAAGGAGAAAAATTTGACAAACCATGTAACATGAAATGGTAAATGATATCAATCACGTTGTTGACTCAGATGGTGCTTCTTCAGGGTAAACTTGCCTATATATCATTAACACCTGAATGCTTCATCACATGCGATTTATGCTTTCAAAAGTTGACCCATTCCGGGGGGACGTCCTCTCGAACTCTAAGCAAAGAAAGACTCAACATTGGAAGACCTTGAGTGAGAGCCAAGCAAACGATTTCAAGGATTGAAATAAATGCCCAGAAGAAATTTATTCACCTAGCACGACCTAATTGTCGTCTTACCATATTTTTCTTCATTTATTGAGAACGTAACTTTCTTCAGCAATTGATGCTCTTTTCTAGACTAAGAAATAAATGAAAGTCAAATATTTCTATAATGCCAAAATCCAATCATATCTGCCATCTCTCTTCCCTTGGCGTTACTCAATCATACACTAAGTTTTGCCTCGTGTGCATAGGGCTTCATATTAGCTATCTTCTCAATTTCAGTAAATGTTCTCTGATTCAAACTGCGTGCAAAAAGA
Organism: Morella rubra; assembly: GCA_003952965.2. Lineage (NCBI taxonomy): Eukaryota > Viridiplantae > Streptophyta > Magnoliopsida > Fagales > Myricaceae > Morella > Morella rubra. The sequence goes on from RXIC02000016.1 coordinate 53,438, forward strand.
CCCAAAAATAGGTATATAATGCTAAACTATCCATCAAAAACCACTTCTTCTCTAGATCAACACTTAGAATATCGATTCCCTTAACTCCTCTACTTTAATCGCTTATATGGGAACTGATACCATTCACCAGAAAATAAGTAAGTCGAATTTTCCTCTATATGAGTAATCATCAATCTCTGTTTTTCCTGAAGTAGCAGCACAAGAGTACCAATGATAAAGGGATATCAATTTCTCTAGTACTCAGTTAGAGACTACCAAATAGCAGATAGCTGAAAAGAAATTCCACTGAAAATAAAATTGCACGAATGAACGTCAAAACAGTAATGCTTTGGGTAGATGAGAGAGAGAGAGAGGAAGTGCGTACCTAGATTCAAATTCCCTTATCTCAACAAGTTCTTTCCCAACAAAATCCATCCATTGTACTTTCTTCTTCTGATCCCCTTTAACGGCACCTGATTCCAAAGTCGGCTTTCTGAGACTGCTTTTCAGGCAATTCTCAACTGGTTGTTGTTTCCCTTCTAAGGTATCTTCTCTGGCCTCAATGGCCACACCAGGTAACTGATCAGAGGTTTCGGGAACCGAGACAAGTTCTGATGGCACATGTGGGGTGTTTCCCAATTTCAATGGTCCTGGAGTGTATATGTGAGGAGAGGGTTTGCAAAAGCAAATGAAGGATGGACAATGAATCTTGCAGAACAAAAACCTCATCACATATTGGCCTTTTTACTTACTTATGTTTACTGCAATTAGCCCATTTCTTGGCAACTATAAACAAAAAGGATGAATCAAACTGAATCTCACCAACCAGACAATATCGTCCTCTACATGTAATGAGAGAATAACCGACGCATCCAACATGTGGATTGCGCAAGAAAATTGTATCAAATGGTGAATTTGCTGTCAAGCTGGCACTCAACAAAAGAAGATAAGACCAGTTGTAACTATGAATACCAACCTAACAAGAACCCAACTGGCAGAATCTTGCAAAAGTAGAAGAAAAATTACAGAAAATAATGGTTAAGGAAAAAAACATGCACTTGTGGTTCTGACTTTCATCCTTCGATAGAGAACGGAAGACAAACTTCAGCAGTGAAAGAGGTGAAACTCGAAAAGAAATTTGAGAAAAGGAGAATTCTGATAATGAAGTCCAATTGTATTCCAAATGGGTAAATCAGGAACAAAGCCAAAACTATCGAGAGACCTCTGTTTCCCTGTTTCTATGAAAGAAAAGACGCATTTTATCTTGCAATCTACCAGAGACAGGAGCATATTACTCCAAGTGCATGGATCCCGAAAAGACTATCCTACCCTCCTATCAGGATTTCACCTCCATTTCAGTGTGGAACGAGCGAAGAAGAAACCCAACGTAATGGCTGAGATAAGAAAGAGCATAGAGAGAAGAAAACCTCAGCTGGAATTTGGAAAGCCTCTTGGAAATTCAGAAGACAGACAAACCCAACTGTCCAACATTCTAATGTGTTAACTGTCCAACATTCCAATGTGTTAACTGTTAGTTCCTCCAAAAGAAACTTAAATAATAACTGCCATAAATATCCTTTTTATTAGAATATTCTATAAACAGAGGTTTTGAATTTTTTTTCGGTTTCTTTGAAACCAACCCACATTAATGGAATTCTCTTGAGATTTGACTCAGATTTTTTTTTTTTCTTAATTGCACTTAGGACTCCTGAGATAGATGAAGGTTGCAAATGAGCTCCTAAGATAACTTTTTCAACAAATAAACCCTTGAGGTAGAGTTTAAGTCAAACCGAGACCCCTTCGTCTATTTTCAGTCGGCCCCGTTAACGGTCATTGCTGTCAAGACTTTAAAATCCACTTCATAACGAATTAGAAAACGTCACATGCTCAATTAAAACATCCACACCGCATCTACGTTAGGTGTTTGTCAGCTCATCGCGCCTGATTACAAAAAACAACAACAACAACAACTTAATAAGAAGACATCATTTTTCCCATTGCAGACATCTGGCACAAATGTGGCATGGTCATTTCTAATTTGTTGTAACATGGATTTTAAAACCCTATTAGCAATGGCCATTAACTGGGCTAACAGGAAATAGACGGAGGGGTCTTGATTTAACTTAAATTCTACCTCATGAGTCTACTTGTTGAAAATATTATCTCGGAGGCTCATTTGTAACTTTCGTATATTTCAGGGACCCTAGGTACAATTAAGTCTTTTTTTTATATACAGTTGTATTTCAATTCCAAAGGAGAAATTTTTCTTAAAAGCTGGGACAAGATTTGCACTAGGATCACAAAAGATTGTTGTCATGTTAGGAAAATATAAAGAGCAAAAGAAAACATGCAGAATTTGTGCTTCATGCAAATCTTTAAACTAAATGCAACCTCAACCATAGCAAATTACAAAAAAGACATCTCATGTGTTAAACAAATTAGATTGAATATTTCATCAATAGGATCTTTGAATCATCATGTTCTTTACAAATGCTATAAACGTGTACCTAAATTCATCGTTGATGTTCTTCGATAAGAGTATGATCACTCTAACAACGTTTCTATGAGAAAGTCTCTTAATAATTAGAGATATTGAAATGTTGTTGTAGGTAGGAACTCTATCGTCTCTCTTTTTTATTTATAGACGTCCTAACCATCAAATATGTCTTAAGACTAATTAATCTCACTTAACTCATATTAAGTTAACCTTTTACTTTGGACCAGTATAAACTCATATTTCCTTAATAGGGTACTTAGGGTGTATGAGACACCTTACATAATATAAATATTCTAACACCATGATGCAAGGCTTGTAAATACCTATTGGTGTATTCAACTACCTCAAGTTTCGCATATGATTAGCCATTGAGCCTTGCTTACAAAAAAAAAAAAAAAAAGGGCTTTAAGCCTTCCAAGTTGCATCACATAGTCACATGGGTACATATTCCAATAATCTTGCATGAGAATTTCGAGGCATTTTGAGAAGATTTAAGACAAAGTAAGCGCCATTCATTTCTTAGGGGACTGGCGAACAGTTTATTCTTATTCTTTCTTAAACAAGGAGATTGGCTGCCTTTCACTCAATAGAAGGAGGTCCCTTCTGAAAGAGCCCCACAAGCTTTTGTCTTTTTCCTTTTTCTCTTTTGGCTGAGAGACAAATTGATGGCTAAATGATGCAACTTCTTTTTGTTGTTGAGCGGTTCTTCTTCTTTCTTTTTAACATGAGTAATACCCATACACATTTGGACGTTAACATAGGCTTTCCTTTTCTCTCTGTCCTCTTCTTCGACAACTGATAACAATTAAATACTGGCCATTGGTTGATACACCTTTTAAGGCACATCAAACACCATCAATTGGTTGTCCCTGGCTTCTATAAATCCCCCTTGAATATCACATTACGTAATTTGTATTCCATAATTTTGTTTAGAGCAGGTCCAACAGTGCAGCACAGATTCCTAGCAGAGGAGCCAAATCCGCAGAGCTTTCAGAGTCCACGAAATGATGGGTGCTTAAGATAATCATGGAAGATGAATAAATTATTCGATTAGTATAGGAAGCGTGCCACATGTGGAGATGGGCATGCCCAGCAAATCAAATGTGCGACATCTGGAAACCAACATCATTAGAGAGAAGCCATTTTAAAGCTGTTGATTGAGAACCCCGGGAACGCAATCGATGGGAAAGGAAAGTCATTTTTTTAGGCTTTTTAACGTGTTAGAGACAAGCGCATGCCCAAATGTGTTCGAGTGTGGGAACAAAGGGTCCCCTCTCTTTTGCAAAATCTGTCTTGCATGATGACTGCATGTAATTCCATGGAAGATAAAGAGAGACCTGCTAGACTGCTGGCAATGCCATGTTTGTTCCCAAGTCACTGCAGGGCAAGGCAATGCCTTCGAAACAAGCTTGGGAATCATACCCTTTAGCTTTGAAAGTTTGAAAAGGTAGAAACAGAGATCTCTGGATGAGTTCTCTTTTCTATCACTGAATGACAAATGAATTTTCCTCAACTTCTAATCTCCAATTCCCAATGAACAAAATACCCTTCTCATCCCAATAATTGGATTTTCAGCCTTGCTCGCCCCCCATCAAGACTATGAAAGCCATGGGCCATATCCATAATTTAGTTCCAGCATTGAAAAGGAAAAGAAAACAACTAATAAAAGCTGTGGATGAAACAGAGAACGGCAGAATAGACATCATGAGTGTCGTGTTTAGTCATTGAAATTGTATTGAAGCTTTATGTCTCTCCACCAAGTCATTATTTACAGCAACTGGGAGAACAAATCTGCAGCTGAACTTAAAAAAGCTAGAAATAAAAATTATTGCAGCAGTTTATTGTATTTGTATAAAGAATGAGAGCTGACGCTTTTTCCATCCACGCTACATCAGACTCCACATACAAAGACAAAAATTTTCCTAAATATAATAATGCTGTATTGAATAAAACAGAAAAGCACTAACCACCAAAAAGAGGTGGACATTAGAGAACACTAAATTACTATAAAAGCATATTATAACTGCTAATCAAAAGTGTCCTCATCCATCATCCATTTGCTGCACCACTATTGCTGAATCTTAAGGACTGGGAAAGCAATTACATCCCGAATACTGGCAGAGTTTGTCAGAAGCATCACGAGCCTGTCAATTCCAATTCCCTGAAAATAAATTCTTCCAATTAGCCGGACAACAGCAAGCATCTCTTTCTTCTAAAATTATTTTCAACCACTTGAAGGTTTCTAGGTAACTACGACGATTCAAATGTTATACTAACTTTTAAATTTCAGGTGGAAGTTTTTTCTTTGGTAAATTGATTAGCAGTTTGTGCCATACAAAATCATATCAAGCCCCATAACATAAAAAGAATATGAACTTGTGAGTAAACTGATGTCAAGTTCTAAATGCATGAAATAGTAGGAGCTCAACTCAACTCATCCTTACTGGACATGTCTTTTTATTAAGAGTAGCATTTTATTTACCGAGGATCCATCTTAAAAACTCTAGCAAAATAATATAGAGCAAAAAAAAAAAAAGACTATACCATTCCTGAAGCTGGAGGCATTCCATATTCTAGAGCCGTCAGGAAGTCATCATCGAGAGTCACTTCATATGAGTTGTCCTCATTTTCATTTGTCTTCTCTTCTGCACAATTTGTTTCCGTAGCAGCTGCTTTCTTCTCATTATGTTGCCTCACTTGCTCTTCCAAGCGTCCTCTCTGACAAAAGACAAGATTAATAACAAACTCTCTGAAATTCTAATTAAAACCACAAAACTTGCAATTTTTCTTGTACAGCAAAACAATTATAAAAGAGTATAAAATATGTACTCAAGTACAGTTAGACACCTGAACAATACTATAGGATTACTAGATAAAGAAACTATTGATTCACTTCTACACTCTGATCAGTTTATGGAGCGCCAGCTCATTGCAATCCTGCAGCAGCGTCAATCCAACCATTCACTAAAGCCACCCAGTTAATTCACACAAAGTAAAGATTTTAAAATTAGACGCTCCTTAGTCATGAATTTGTTACAACAACAAAGAAGCCAAATCAGAAAAACCAAGAGTGCAGACTAAGTTTACCTGATCCATAGGATCTGTCAATTCAGAAAAGGCATTTCCCAGCTCACGACCACAGATGAAAAGCTCAAACCGCTCAGTTAACCCTGCATGCCTGATTTGGGAATATAAAGAGACATGACACAGAAATTTTGCCCAAAAAAGGAACAAATAATCCTCTCCTTAATCATTTTCCCATTTCAATTTGTTCTTCAAGAATCCATGGAAACTGCATAAAAGAGAAACTACCAAATAAACTGAAAATAGCCAATTCCATTAGTTGTTATCAGCAACAAAAATTTTGTTATAAAGATCATCGTGCTGGTGGAAAAAATACTGCTCTAAGACAACAGGGGAGAAAGCAAATAAGCACACAAATATCTTATGCCTAAGGACAGGGAATCTGTTAATTGTAAACTTGCATCATATGTCTAAACTGAATAAGGGAAAATCGCGGGCAAAGAAGTCAAGGAAGGAACCTGCTTCTCTACTACCCTGTTGAATAGGAGGGCGAACAATTTTTGAAAAAGTCCCTTTTTTTTTCTTCTAAATGCATCTCCTTTATTTTTATTTCAAGAGAGGGGGCTTCTAGATCTTAGGAAGAGCTGTTCGCGGCAGCTAACTTATGGTTTGGGAGCCGGACCCAGCATCAGGGGACTTAAGTCAGCACTTATCAATTGGAGGCAGGCAAGACTGATGAATTGCAATTCGTCTAAACCTTCCACCAGTGTGACTTATTGCATCCCATATATCAAGTGCATAATGGAGAATATGTTAACTCAAAGGAAAACTAACAGGGACAAGTTGGCCATATGTAGTTACCAAAAAAGTCAGAAAAGCTGGCCACATGCATGAAGATCTTAAATGAATGGTTTCATGCAAAATAGACGCTCTAGGATGCCAGAAATACATTAGCTTAGGGTATAAATTCAACCAGCATCCACGCTCTAGACCACAGGACAAAGTTGATTCCAAGTTCAGGTTATTGATGCCTTGATTTAACTATCATGGGAACACGCTTAGGGAAAAAAACTCAAATTGTAACATATACAACACATATAAACCACCAAAATTTGTCCACCAGAAATATGATATTGCATGGTAAATATTATGCAACTAAGCGATCTCATCCTACAATTGTAATTACCTTCGATGTGGTTTCGCCAGAGGAGATATCTCAATGGGATAGTCCAAAACAAATGTGGGTTGCAGAAGCTTTGGTTCTACAAAAATCTCAAAAAGCTGGACAAATGGCGAAAGAAAAAATACTTAGAGAGCCGTCAGGTAGAGGAAGTCTGGCAACAAGAATGAAATGAAAAGCCAGAGCATATAAAAAGGAATTTTTAGTTTAAAACGTTATTGGTTTTCAACCCAACAGCCTCCAACTAGAGAGCAAACTAAGCAATTTATATCGGAGGAATCGCAGTTTCATGAAAGAGGAAATCTGAGATAACAAAGATGAGGGGAAGAAAAAGGTCCACCAAATATATTTGAGGAAATACTTGATGATTATTTCCTATGTGCATGTGATGCTGACTGACCTCGTTAAGGAGTTGGCCAACAGATGGACATGCTTCAATAGAAGATTTATCTTTATTATCAAGGTCGATTCCAAGGTCCCTCAGAGTGACTTCTTTAGCAGCTTGAAGATCATTTCCCAACCCATGGAAATCAATTCCAGTGGCTTCTTTTACAAGATTGTGCATGGTTTCCCTCCTCCAAGGTCGTTCAAGACGTATCTCCACACCCTGCAGAGATTTATTATACAAGATCTAAAAGATGACAACACCAGTAACTGTAATACTCAAAGGGAGGTGTCAATGCCAATCTGTTGCTTCAACAGCAATTCTAAGGCATGCAAAGCAACAACTTGCTTTCTCACATATGAAAACTATAGAATCATCATTCATGAGAAACTGGTCACATATTATATGGAAGAGCAGTGGTTAAGTTTCACAGAGTAACCCACAATTTTCCGGGAAAAGTGCATTAATTGTGACCATTTTGAACACTGAAATAGCTTCGAATGCAATTCCCAAGAGCATTGAAGTTCAATTTTCTTTTTCATTTTTTTGGGGGGGTGGGGGAAACAGCTGACCTTGGAGGAAGTATTAAAACTAAGAATTGGTAATGCTAATTAAACTTTTATTGATAGTGACTATCTGTTGGTCCACTTATTTGGCAATAATCCAAGCAGATATTGTAAAATGCTACAGCACTGCAAGTGAGAAAACGTATACCTGGTAGTCAATGGAAAGCTTCCCATGAACTGCAAGAGCACATCTAGTGACAATTTCCTCAGCCATGTTCATCATGCTTTGGTAGTCTGAATACGCTTCATACATCTATGATAAAAATAACACCAATAAGGATAAGAGCTTAATTTTACAAATTCAAAATGTTAACAACAGAACATATGCTATAACAGGTAACCGGTAATTAGTTTCACTTTAAGTACTCTAACATGAACCGTGACAAGCTCGATTGAAAGTAATGATCGGAAAAAAAAATACCTCTATTGTGGTAAATTCAGGATTATGACGAGTTGAAAGGCCTTCATTTCTGAATATTCTCCCAATCTCATAGACTTTTTCAAACCCGCCAACCTGTTATTCATAGATTTTTTATTCGAGCATTTAAGTTAAGTATAAATCTATTCAGAAACAAAAAACGGTAGAAGACAAACCTTATTTAATTATCCAACTATCAAGGACCAGCAATTATGTGCATAAAAAGGTTCAGCAATCACAAAATAGTTATAAAGGACAACCCAAAACAAGAGATATTTAAGCAGCACAGCTACAAAAAAAGGTGATCATAAGGTTGATTGGCAGGAGAACATGACTGCTCTTAAAGAAAGAATTGTTTTGGTTTAAATTGAAGCCACTACAATGTGACAATAGGGAAAAAAAGATGTCAATTGACTTAGTCAAACAAATGAAAAATGGAAGAAAAAAAATGTCTGTGTAGTAATGAAATGAAATCCATTAATCTAGGAAAGGAAGAAGGAAACTGATCTTCATTCGAGTACACAAAACAGGCAAGCCATAAATATCAGAGGTATGAGAGAGACGAGGAATATCGAAATATAAGATGAGGCTACTAAATCTACCAGACCATTTTGCAGACTGATTTCCTGGCTTGAGAATCAATGTAAAACTTTCAAGTTCAAAAACTCCAAGGGGAGGTTTTAAATCTCTCTGCATAAGTGAGAGAATCCTAGGGCAAAGGATGCCAGTTAGTCCCAAGCCTGGAGAGTGGGGGTTCCCAAAATAATACAATTTGGCAGAACAGGAAAGATGAACTGGTAAAGTAATTGGATAGACTATTTCAAGTTTGGTTGTAGGAGAAACTTCCAGCAACATAGGGAGCTGGATTAGATCACATTCTTCTAGGCCATACAAACGAAGAAAATATTATGTTTAGCTGAACCACAACTGTCATAGTTAATGATACATTTTGCTAGCAGTTCATTCTTGGGTAGCAGTTTTATGCGACTGAACCAGAAGAATTGTTCAATAGAGTCCGCTCTCTATTCCTACTGATTTGGTTGGTTGTCCCGTTTTTCAGTTTAGGAAGCTACTGCTAATATGACTATGTTGCAAGTTTTGGCAGCAGAAGTCAACTATATAAAACACAATATTCTGTAAAACCAATGATGTCTAATTATCTAGAGAACAGTGAGCTTCAACCAACAAAAAAAAAAAGTCTTTCGACGAACAACAGGCCCGCACTGACGTGAGCATTCATAGTTCATTCTAGAATACGGAAGTAGATGTAAAATCTCACCAGCATTCTCTTTAAGTGAAGCTCAGTTGCTATTCTCAAATAAAGGTCTCTTCCAAGAGAATTATGGTATGTAACAAATGGCCTAGCTTCTGCTCCACCAGCTGCTCCCTAGTTAATCAAATCAATTAAAACCAAGCTCCAGCCATGAACAATCCTTGTATTCACAATATTGTGTTACATAAAATAAGGAAGGAGGGCAAAGACAGTTATGATATTGACAAACCTGTAAAACTGGAGTTTCAACTTCAATGAAACCTAAAGATTCCACCGTCTTGCGTATCTCTGACACAATCTATTCAGAACAATTAGCTCTAATTGCTAAGGCACAAAAAAGAGCACAGAATAATGTATTGAAAAGAAATTCAAGATAATACAAAAAAAGTTGAAAAACCCAACAATGTAATAAGAATTTCCAAGTGTCCTCTCTGATTAGACCCAATACACAAATTTTAATACCATGGAAATCCAGTGAATGTTCTTTTATCAAACTGCTTATAATACAAATTACATAGGAACCATAAAATATGCTATAACAAAAAAACAAAAAAAAAACCTTGATTACAGTGCAGAAGTTGGGGTCTCATAGGTGTCCACTTTAACATTCCTTTATCAAATTTGTCGAGTATTTCCAGAAAATATTGTTGACACTTCTAAGATGACATTGACATCACTAATATCATGTTGCCAAATTCTTCAATGATATGCCTAACTTAACGTCACATTTAGGATATTCGACTGAAAACTACAATCAAACCTGTAAAACGAAATATCATACAGCTGGCCATTTTACTGTTAAGTTATGCAAGAATCTTTTTAGTCAGAAAAGAGAATGAAAACTAGAGAGCTCCATAATGTCTTTTCTTACTTTAAAAAGGGAGAGAGAGAGACAGAGAGATGACAACCTTTGCTCTTTTCCGGAATATATCAGCTACTTCAGGATTTGCAATCATATCTACATACCTGAAAAACATACACATACTGTCAGATATCATAGTTCAATGAATTGCCAGGGACCAGATATTGTGGCGTCTAAAGAAGTCAAACACTGAGGAGGAAAGTAGTGTGACCATGGACAACTCAAAAACCCCATGATCTCCTAAATCAGTGAATATGTTTACATCATTGCAAAAATCACATCCTTCATACATGAACTCACCTTTGGCGGTAGCGCTTGTCCACATCAGTTAGACCGTGATATTTGTCCGGCAAGGGGAGTAGAGATTTAGTCAGAATGGCGAATGAAGTAACATAAACGGAGAGTTCTCCTAAAGATGAACAAAGAAAGAATAGAAAAATCAAAGAAAGAGTCATGATACAAACATAGGCATTTTGATATTCATTGGAAATCGAAAAATTACTCCATGTGACCATGCTGCTAGTCAGAAGTGATTACTCCAACAATATGACAAAAGCAAAACTCCCAAAAGACTATTTTGTAAGCGTTGATTTCATGTTCTTTATGATTTTGCTATCCCGTACTTGAGAAAATCCTGTATATATATTATCAGCATCCCCAAGAGAATACAAGACTCATGGAACTCTGATTCAAGCACTTTAAACAAACTATAAATCAAGAAATCACACAACATCTACCTTTTTCTGTCCGCTTAATTGAACCTCTTGCACCAAGTATATCACCAATATCAACAAGCGACTTTAGCTGGTCAAACTGATCATTTACAAGCCTCTCCTTCTCACAGTAAAGCTGACATCAAAATTTCTTTACGTCATTGAGTACCCTGCTATACTTGTTTATGAGGAACAAAATACTGGAGCCTTTTTAAATAAGATCATCCATGTACCCGGAATATAACTACTGTCATAAACCCAACAAAAATCAGATGATATTTTAATTGTGATATCAATTGCAAACAGCCCAGTCATTAACAAGATGGTTCACTCTTGAATCATGTCGCAGTACAAGACATGAGTGGCTAAACAAAACCACCTACTCCATTGCACAGTTGTTCAATCAAATGGCACAACAACAAAAAGGGACAAGCTTCAAGTAAATCAGTTAGTCCCCACAACCAATGGCTTTTGCACACCTTGCTTGCTTGATTTAAGAGAAATAAGCTTTCAAATGCCAAACATCACTTCATTTACGGGAAAAAAAAAATACAGCTTGCTTCTCCACTCTCAATGAGAAGGTGTGAAATATTTCACTTGACCTTTGGGAAACCACTAGACTGACTTTAGGAAACCACTAGACTGACTTTAGGAAACCACTAGACTGACCTTTTTAACTCTGAGATTGAGTAAGACTCCACATTAGGAATCACCCTCAGGTAGAAGACCGAGAAATATGCACAATATAAGCAGAATTAAAAAGCATGGAACTGTCATTGATTACATCCAGAGTCGGTAATGTCTCTGCTAGAACCAAAATAAACAAAATGCTGCAGAACCTGAATTGTTCCAGAATCATCACGTAGTGTCAAAAAGGCAAGCTTCCCAAATGCTCTGCGAGCCACAATTCTTCCTGCTATCGAAACATGGTCGCTCTCACTATTGGATTCCTCGCCATTGCCCAGATGCCTATACATATCTTGCAGCTGATTTGCAGAGTGAGTCCTATCCCACTTATAAGCATATGGCTCCAAGCCCTTACTCCTCAATTCTTCCACCTAAACAACAAGCTTTTCTTTATGTTAATCTGTTTCTCAGTTTTTGATTTCCATGTTTCCAAACTATATAAACATTGTACATTGGGGAAGACCCAAAAAAGAATGAAACTTTTAACCATTTGAGAATTTCAAGTTTTTCCTGTTTCTTCCTACATTTCTAAAATAAACCAGATGGAGCCAAGCACTATACAAAAACTTAGAGCAATTCTTTCTTCTATTCTCTGCATTGAAATCGGGAGATTACAATTAAAAGTCCAAAGGTTCAGTCTTTTTGTTGTTATTTTACCTTGCCCAAGCGAATGGCGCGAACTGCGTCCTTGTCCGACGTGGAAGACGAAGAGGATGATCGACGGTTACGGCCGGCAGTGGCTGTGGCGGTAGAGGAGGAGGAGGAAGAGCACCTCACAAGTACCACTCTGGTTCGTCTGGCGGCGGAAGTAGAAGAAGTAGCGAAGCGAATGAGGTGTCTGAATGGCTGCGAGCTCACCTTCAACGCCTCCATCAGCGCCTTCCGCCTCTCTTTGTTTCTCTTCAGTCTTCTCTACTACAAATTTTATCCACTACAACGCTCACCGGGCTTTCTTGTCGATGGCCGATGGCCTTTTTTCCGTTGGCTTGGTTTTTCGTTCCCTCTTTTCTCTTTCGACTTTCACTGAAACGGGATTAATGTCGTGAAACGACACGCCGTTTGTACTTCTGCTAGATAGTATTGCATTTAACTTATTTTTTCTAACCAAAAAAGGTAACGGCTAGGGATGGCTACTCTATTTAAGCTGTACCATCGTACGACAACAGGCGAGAGGGTTGAGTCATAATCTGATCTGACTCTACCGAGGGTCCAATGTAGGAGCATCTATCTCTTTTAGATGGTTTGCTATCAAGGCGAGATTGAGTTATAGTTTGATCGGACTCTACCAAAAGTCCAATGTTGGTGCATCTATTCCTTTTAGATAGTTTGGTATCAAGGCGTCTCTGTCATAAGCCGAACATATGATGCTATTGGCACATGAGCTCTAACCCGGAACGAAATTGGAATCAAAATTTGCATTTCGATGGGTATCAGAATCGGAACCGAACATTCTGATTCCATCCAGTATCACCTTTAGGTGATTTCCATCTTCAAAATTTTTACCCATATTAAAAAATTATAAAATAATATCTCTCTCTTCCTCAATTTATTCTTTTTTATTATAATATTTATTTAAATTTTCTCTCTTTTTCACTTTTTCATCAAATCTCATAAAATATCTTTACTTTTTCATAAATCCTAAAACTCCCAAAATTTCCACCCCATAATTTCTATTCCCGAACATCCCCTTAAAATGTGGTTGTATTCCATTTTAACTTGGATAAACCGCTAAAAGTAAGATAAAATTCCATCTCTCTCTCTCATCCATGTAAAAAGGAAAGAAATGTTGATGTCCTCTTTCGCCTAATCTCAAAGACACGATACAAGGTAACTCCCAATATTAAAAAGTTGTTCTTTTGGCATGAGTTTTCATTCTATTCTTCTAGATGTTATACCTATCGGCTCAGCCTAATTGATGCAGAATTCATTTCAGTTAAAATCTAACTATTAAGATTAATTTACAAATTGGGTACAAGGAAAACTTGCAGATGGAAACAAAATGCAGATTACATGAATTCTCCTGTTTTTATTAAGATCACCTAAACAAAATAGAATTGAGTTTACATATAGAAGAGTTACCCATTTTGTCCATAGCAATCCCAGAGCCATGGCCCAGAGACAAAAACGAAAAACAGAGAAATCCAATAACACAAGAGCCTCTCAAATGGGGGCTTTGGAAGTGTGTCAATATCTTTACGTTAGCGGACCTACATTCAGGTCAGGCCGGGGCTCTGCGCTCTTTCTTTCTGTGTGGAACGATGCCGGGAGAGAAGAGAATGCATCGAGGCGGCGAACAACAACAACAACACAACTACATTATTTTGGCTTTTCCCTCGATGAGATGAGCTCCGTGCATTGGACCGATGGATACCCCACCCCCCCTACTCCTTAGCGCTAGAAGGTCCAGGAGGTCCTTTACCTTGTAACTGCTGGCATCCAAGGAAACAAGCACGATCACAAGCCGGCATTGTTGCCCGGTTTAAGATCATGCATATAGGCATGCACTCTTCGGTGCACAGAGAGAATGATTTTTTACCCTCTGCATCGGCTGTTAGCACCATCGTAGAGATCAATATAATCGCCAGGGCCAAATTCTTGTAGCCCATATTCTCTTCTTCTCTGCAGACCATACGTAAAATATTCTTGGGTTTCCTTTTGTGATCCTGGACGTGTTGTTGTGGGTGGTATATCAGAAATAGTTGACATGCAGCGTAAAATATTGTAAACCAACCACCTGTATGGGTGTCAAGAGGTAAAAAGAAAGTTGCTGACAAATTCCAATTTCCCCACCTGCTAAAAATAATTGGTCAATTGCGAAAGATCCACAGTCGTGTGGGTAAAGTCTTGTGAGTTGGGAGTTTCTGACCCGTGATAGCCTCTATCTCTTTCTCTTCCTTTCCCTTTTTTTTATATCTATTTTCCAATTAAAAATGAAAAAAAAAATAAACCAGGAATAATCACATGCAATGGATATAGCTACAGAACACGACCAAAGCAGGACGAATCAAACTCTATAAGGATGACTCTAGAACAGAGAAGTCTTATAATATTGATTCATTATTGACATGTACCTTAATCTCATAAATTTACACACACACACACACAATGAAATAACGTATGTAAATCAAAATATGTTTAAATTAAAGAAACAGTAGTTTAAAGTTTTAGAATACTGCCATGAGTTATCTGGTAAAGATTCTACTCGGAAGATGACCAATTCAACCAGAACACCACAATAATCAATCAATGAGAACAAAACAAGCAAAAGAACGACATTGACTTCTGAACAATCGGAGGCAATTTAAGAAATAACACCAAACCCAATCAATTAATTAGGCAAAAGAGTCGCTTAGAAATTAAAAAAAAAAAAAGGCAAAAGAGTCCGAGGAACAGAGCTCTCTGATTGTTTGTGCCAGAGACAGAGAGCGAGAGACATAGACACAGACAGACACAGACACAGACACAGACACAGAGCCAAATGGTCTTCAACAGCCTCGTAGTGGTCTCAGTGGCGCACGCATCCGTGGACGCATGGCAATGCGTTACGTGCATGCCGGAGCGGCTAAGTAGCCAGCAGCTCTTGGATCTCATCTGCTGCTTCCCGTTGCAGCAGCTGGGTCGCCTCGCTTTCTGCCTCTGGACCTTCCTCTGCCTCCCTCCTCCCAATTCCTTCTACTCCTATTACTCCTCCTCTTCTGAAGACGAAGACTCCGACGACTCTTCCTCCACCGTCGCTTACAACCCCTACTATTACCAGACCCATTCCGATTGATTCTCTCTCCCTGGAGTTCATGTACAGTAGCTTAGTTTCTATCAAGTTCTTACTTTTGTCTTTGTTATCTGGGGTGTGTGATAATTTGGTTGCTGATTGATAGAATGCATGAATTTTCTTGAGTCTGATTTTTCAAGCGGTTTACGGGGATGTATGAATTGAGCTGTTTGCGAGTTCTTTTCTTCTACAGATTCTTCATGATCATGGATGATGATTTTTTTCTCAAATTTGCTGGATGTTTTGGGTAATTGTTGAATTGACGAGTCGGGTTGTTTGCAAGAGTTGGTGCTGCCCTTAAGCGCTTGTACATTAGAAATTTTTCAGGTTTGGTTCTCTTATCACCGGCTGTCTGCTCTGGCTTCTAACTGCGCTTAAAACTAAGGAAGATGAAATAGGATGGTGCTGGTGACATCTATTAATACCAAAGTCAACTTTGGATCTTGTTGGGGAGGTCACATAGAGTTTGGCAATCAATGCTTGATAGAATGTACTCTGGAAAATTTAATTGCGTGTGGGAGTAGAATACAAAGGTTGAAGCCTAATTTTTTCTTTGGAAGAAATAATGAGTCTGGTTATGGGAGATGATGGGTCATGGTCCCGAAAGCAAGGCAAATTCAATACAACTTTGCTCCTGGGCTAGATCGATGGAGTGTCATGGAATTACCACAACAGTTGGTTTTGTGGAGTTTCACTGATGCTTCTTACATTAATCGCATTCAATCAAACTTATGGCAAGGGATTGGTGAGCCCAAACCCGGGGGGGGGTGGGGGGGGTGGGGCCTGCTGTTGGTGTTGAAATTAGAATGAAATTTTTACTTGCCCAGTGGATTCAAATTCAGGGGTCATACAGGAAATTAAATGGATAAAAGCTTTCAACTTCAGAAACTTTCACCTATTTTGGAATAGTTCTGAATGAAGTCACATCATCCATGGTGAAATTGAGGTTAGTACTAATTGTGACAGAGTTGGAGCTCGCTTAACTGTTTAGTAAGGGAGGAAAATGTTACAGAACATTCTACTTGGAGAGTAAAAATTATTTATCATGGAATAACTGTGATTGGGATTGGGTGACATAAAAGTATGGAATAGGAAGGTATTGGTGCGTATAAAAGAGTTAGCAGCTGTTGGTGCTTGACTTGATACTTGTGTAAATAATAGATGGTTGCAAACAATCTAGTGATGGAGAGGTAGCTATGTTCTCTCTCTCTCTCTCTCTCTCTCTCTCTCTCTCTCTATTTTTGGTGGTATGGTCTGAAAATATCAGGTGCTGTGCTTTGTAGAAAATCTGCCATCCAGACAAATAACCCTTTGAATTGAATAAACTGCAAGATATTTGATACTCTTGCTGATGATTATTTCCTGGTTTTTCTAGTTGTAGAACTTTTACCTATAGAGAAGTTTCATAATTTACATAAACTAGATAGGTTCCTTTTAGTTCCCTCCATGGTCACTGCAGCTTTTCCATGAGTTGGCTTCTCATTGTGCTATCAAGTTAGGAAAGGGTACAAAAAGTTCAAAGTTCAATTCTGGGATTTGCCTCGTAATCTAGCATTTTCAGAGAAATTTAACATTGCATTTGGAGAAGTGTGTCTGCAAACTATGGTTTGACCCCTTGATGCACTTATCTAGTTTCGTACCTTTTGTAGGATCTTGCTGGATGGACAGGGATATATTTTTTGGATATCTTGGCCATGTGTAGCATTGCTGAGTTTGACAGATAAGTAACTGGATATCGTTGCAAAGCAGGCTTAAGCTTCTTTGTTTAGTCACTTTTTACAGTCACTGCTGGATGAAGAGGAATCTTTTCTCCGTAAGATAGTAGAGATGGCCAAGTTCTGTTTAAGCTTTTCTCTTTGTAGTAGAGCAGTTTTAGAGTCTTAGATATTACATCTGATTATTGAATCTATAGAGATTTTTATTTTCCAAGTCAGGTGACATTGTTGAATCAAATCTTACAAATATAGTATTAGAAAGTGCATCTGATGGGAATGTTAAAATTGGACGCACGCCCATATCTTTGTATAGCATCTGTAATTTGTCCTTGACTATTTAATTTGAGGTGTTTTTTTTATTTTAGTTGTACTTGATGGTGCACTCAGTAGAATTTTTCTTCTTACAAGGCCAAAGAATGGTAAAGTTCTAATGACAATTCTGATGGTTCTGAAGAAGTCTAAGATAGGCAGCATGTAAATCGACCTTTAAACCGAATCCATAGGATAATAGAGAAGTTAGTTGACCAAGCTTCCCATGGCCCTTGATCAAGATGGCAAGGCAAATCAAAAGATCCTCAATTTAATCAATGAGTGTGAAAGTGTGAGTTGAGACTTTCCACACTCATGAAGGTTAAAAACCTTTCAGAAGTCGAAGGGGATCCATTTTTCATCATGGAGGACATGCAATACAGCATTGAAAATACCAATGCTAGAGAAGTCTATAAGATCAGGGAGCAGTACTGAACCATAATAGATTGCAAATACCCTACAATAAGTTGAAACATGGGGTTGATGGTTTGAAATCAAGGGATAGGATGTGTTTATGCATAGTTCTATGACCTTTGTGATGGCTTTGTGAAACTGGCGAGTTATTGGTAAAATCTTCTCTCTCATAGCAGAAGCTACAGGTTGGTGCAATACCCAGGTTAAAGATGCAATTGCTTCTTGTTACAAATCAATTAGATCAGCAATATAATTTAGCGATCATGTGAGAGTTCAAATTAAGTTATCAGTCAATGATAAAGCTATGTAATCACAAGCCCTTCTGGTCAAGTGTTGCTTCTCCTCTTCTAATAGGTTGAAGGTTTTGTTCAAGCCGTGGGTATAGGTGTTTGGAAGTGGTAAGTGGTAATTCTATCCCCATTCTGTGCCTACTACTGCCATTGTAAAAGGACCAATAGAAAAGCTAATCAATTATTTCTGAAGTGCGCCACATTTCCGATGTTTTTCATTAATGAAAATCAGCTTGGCTGATCAATCACATCATGAAGTTAGCTAACTATCTTGCAACTTGCCAGTGAGCTAGTCTGGGTGTTTTGTCATTACGCAGATAGTATGTTAACCCTTTCACGAAATAAACATTATTCTCCATCCAAATATGTGTGTAGTTGACTTCAGTATATAGATTTTGTCCCTCCTTTTCTTGTCTACTTATTATCATGTCATGTTTCCTATATCAGTAGCCTACTTTCAACCCATTTTATCACCCCATACCAGATACCTCTACAGAAACAATAAGTAACATGGTTGAGTAGTTTATGTCATCTACACTGTATTTTTCTCCCGTGATATCAATGGCCTAAGTTTCTCTATTCTTGAATATCATGCAATGTTGAATAATTATATAAAAATTTGTAAGAAGAGCATGGGCTATTGCTGAACTACTTGTATCTGTGATTTTTTATTAGCATTCATGAATTTGATTCTTTCCGTGGGTATGTGGGCTTTGGCCGTCAGATTACCTTCTCATAATGTCACAAGATTGTAATATCTTTGTAAGATCTATCAAACTGGGGGTCGTGTTTTAGGGACCCCCAATCCTCTTTGGAGAGCCCCTGCAGATTTTTCTTTTTCATCACATTGAATCCAAGTACCATGAGCAACCACATTCAAGACTCCATTTCATCCAAGTCAGATGTCATAAGAATGGATTAGATTTCCTAAGTTTTCACAAGCACATATATACGGTGCATGTTTCGTTTTTAGGATGTCAGTATGATATTTGCTGAAATGCCCATACTCCATATTCTCATTCAATTTGAAACAGCATGATTTTGCATCCTTAAATGAAAAAATGCACGACTTCAAGATCCTGAGAGTGAAACCTCAGTCCAACGTCTTACAGTAGCTCTTACTAGCTTTTGTTCAATGGTGTCGTTCCTTACCTTGTATAGTATTCCTCTGCGTCTGAAAGTTGATGAGTCTGTGGTTCATTTGGGTAGAGAGCCGCTAACCTATGTGATCTCCAGCAACCATTGCCCTGTGTAGCTAGTAAAATTCTTTGCACGGAGTGACAAATGATGTAGCATCGAATGTCCATGGACAGGAAGAAAGGCTGTATAATTCAGCTAGGGATCCTCCCATGCCACTGTAGTCTGATAGAGAACATAGGGTGGTAGAGAATAAAACATTTTTCGAGACGATGCTACGCAAGTAAAAGGTTCTTGTCGTGTTTTTTTCAAATAACGAGATGCTCTGGTGATAAGAGTGATTTTCATTATTGGAACATAGTACATGTGAAACCATGTTTCGCGATTGGACAAAACTGAGAAGGGTTTTTAGTTACTTTTATAAAATTTGACAAAATTTATTAATTTCGTCTCTGAAATAGAATTGATACAAGATACATACAGGTTACCGGTGTTTGAGTGCCAAAATTTTGCCATGCCTGATTAAAAAAATTATAAAATAATTTCTCTTTTTTTTATCAAATTATTATTTTTTATTATAATATTCATTTAAATATTATTTCTTTTCATTTTTTTCACTGACTTATATAAATTATTTTTATTTTTTCATCAATTCTTATACTATAAAATTTTAATAATCAAACACAGTATGGTTTTACTTTAGAAACGAAGTATATATGATAAGAGCTTTCAATAAATAAGATCTTTTTTTTTTTTTTCTTTTGGTAATCAAAAAGAGAAGTGATAACCTCTAGGTATGACCACAGGAGCACTTATATTGCAGAATATTCGGTTTGAATCATACCGGCACTTATATTGCAGAATATTTGGTTTGAATCATACCGTCACTACAGTACCCGGCAAGACTCTAATCAATCTCAATCTAACTAGGCCTAGCTGAACTATTCAACTACAGCCCTGTTGGCCAATAAAATAGGCATTTTTTTTTTATTAATCAGGTCAGTAAATAGGCTCTTGAATGAAAGTCTTGACTGCTCAAAATAAAAGGTCGCCTGCCGCCTGGGAGGTTCTAAAGCAGAAGGTGTCCCAACAGTATCCCCACTGCGTTAACACTATCTACAGTAATCCTTAACTTGTGCTAATGTTAGCATTTTCTGCGGCGTTAGCTTCACTTTTGTATTTTTCTTCTCCTACGTAGCTTCGCTTGAATCTTCTAAAAGACGCTGCCCATGTTCTAAAGCGAATATATCTGCTCTAAACTGGCCGAAACACTCGTGTTGGGTGGTGGATTCGCCATTATTGTCAGGGCAGCTTCACGGTGCTGGCTACATTTTCTAAGTACTAGTTTATTGCAGAAACGATTTGGACTTGATTAGAATACTATCTGGGTGACGCAAAAGTTAAGCATCATCAGCAAGCGATTTGTTCCCATGTAACATGGGGTACCCACACTTGTTTTCCTTTAGAAAATGGCATCATAATGGAACCAGCATTTATAAAATGTATACAAATGGTCCATGCTCGACATTCCCTGCTGGAATGGCATATTCTTCTCTGTAGTAGATAATGTTGAGCTAATTATAATCATGCATGCAGTGAGATTATATTAGGCTCTTGAAAGCATGTTTAAACCTCCTTTTACAATATATATTCCCGTTTACTTCTGCCATTATATAGAAAAGAATGTGTAATATCTAGAATACATGCAAGGCACCTTAAAGAAAGTCTCATGGGTAGAAATGAAGCTATGTGCTACTGCTACATTCCCCTCTTCCTGTAGTAGATTCTTCTTGTTCTCCCTTCCCCTCTTCCTCCTGGATTGCAATGAACCTATGTGCTACATTGCTTTGTGCAACTGACCCAACTAGTACCCGAGTCTCCACCGTTGTCCTAAACAGTTGAGAGGAAAATTGACTGGAAAAAGAATGTGCCGGATTATAACATGGGGTGTTTGAAGACCTAGAATTTAGATGTGGACCAATAATGTGGACTACTCATTCCAAATAGTAATTGGGGAGCAGAAAATAGAGTGGAAAAGGAAACTGGGGTTGCTGGCACTACACCAATCACGGGACATGTGTCTCCTACACGTGGGGCCTTTGGCTTCAATTTGCTTTTCTCCAATCAAAGGGGTAGCTTGGTGTCCATGGGTAGCTAAGTGGTAGCATTTTAGTGTAGACAATATGTAGCACAATTATGGGGCGGGAAAAGGAGGACAAAAGCATGGCTCCCGCCCCATCTTGGAGCCATATCAAATAAGCAAAAGGCGTAATAGAAAAGTCTGTAGATACACCCCTTCTTTGTTTGTTAGCAGACATTGACTGTTGGCTCTTCTTCCCCTAATTTCTACCTTTTTCACTTGGTGGGGTGTGGGTTGCCAAAGTTTTGCTGACTTCTCACTTCTCTCCCCGCGTGGTGCCAAGCAAGGTCAAGCCTAAAATTATGCCCTCTTGTCAGGTTCAATCACTCAGAGTAACCTAAAGGATTAACTGTTGAAAATGCAACCCGAAGGGCAATACAAGTGCTTGATATTTATTAATGTTCTTAAACTTCACGTGACTTTGCAAGTAGAAGATTTGCCTCAAAAGAGAAATTATGGTGGGCTTGCAAGCAGATAAATGAGTGTGTGTCCCGTTGCATGGGATTGATTTAGTTCTGTCATCATTTTTTGAGAGTATTAATTCTTCCTTGCTGCATTAGAAAGAGGGTATGAGCTTAATTTTTCATACTGGCAATTTGAGCGGCAGAGTATTTGGAACCTCCCTTGTCAATGGAAGTGGAAGGATGCCCATCTTTTGGCATAAGGATCCTCTCCTGTTGTGTAAACTGGGGGTTACTTTTTTTCCTCATTGGTTTCCATCTTTATCAAGTAAAGGCAAAATTTACTGGGGTTATGGTTCTGGTGGTCTTGTTGTGTAGTAAGGTGAGCTGTCAACTTCTGGACTCATCCCGAATCATGAAATTTAGATACAAATATATTGTTTGGAAAGAAAAAGATCGATAACCTTCTTCTATCATATTCTTTTAGCACAATCATATCAAATTCTTTAGAGAGAAAGTTAAATTTTAGTGTGAATATGCTATTGCTACCTACCTAAAAGTTCATACTTCTTAATTCCTCTGTTCATTTTGCCACAAACCTCTCTGATTTTGGTCAGCACTTTCCAGTAATTTTCCACAGAAGATTGCACAGAGGTCTGGCTTATGTATAGTCTAGATCATGAATATACTATTCCTTAAGGTCAATTTGAGAACTAATAAGAATTAAGTTTCCTCTGTACTTGGAAAAAAAAAGGATAAAAAAGGTAGGTCCCATCAGATTTTTCCACAACTTTTTAAATCTGCTGTCCCATATATTAGTAGACAAACCATGTCAAATACAGCTAAAATTCAACCATGTCCAGACACATTGCTTTGTCCAATTCACAATAGCTTTATATTGCTGGGCCACTCAAAACAGAGCCTGTTCCACCAAAATTTGGCCTCAACTAGGGCAACCACAAAGTGATTTTTTGCACACTACCTAACCTTCCCTTTTTTTAAGGTGGGGGGAAGAAAGAAAGAAAGCAGTGTGAAAAGAAAATGTAACTCGCACCAGTGTCCAGATTGAACAGCTTGATAATTGACTTTGTATTTATCTGAAGACTAAGCCGATGATGCAGATGCCTCACCGACAAAAGCAAGTCATTGATTGCAATATTTTAAGGTGGTAGTGTCACTAAGTGTATGTTGCTAACTAAGTCTCTAGGGAAGTTATCCTATTAGTCTAAACCTGTCTCTTGCAAAGTAGATGTTCTAGGGTGATGCGTACAAAACTGGCCATCGGTAAATCTAAAACTTACCCAATGGTAGAACAATTAACTCCCACCGTTATTTGGAAAATAAAACTATAATCTAAATTTGTACAATAATTTTTCTCCTAGTTCTCATCTAGAAGAGATAAAATTCAAGAAACATCATAATGGTGACAAGTATTTACCATCCAAATGCTTTAAGGAGTGTGGGAGGATTATGTGAAGTTTGGTCAGAAAGCTCAGCCAAAGAGCCCTACCACTCACCCCACAACAAAGAAAAGTGTATTTTGATTGAAAACTTTTGAGGTTAGCTATGTTTAATGATTGTACTAAAAAGAGTAATAAGGAGGAATGATGGGTCATCTTTTTGGTGAGGGAAACCAAAGGGGGTGATATTTTGCTATTGGTGTTCATCCCAGTGCTCTCTAGTCCTACAGCAAAAGCCTTTTTTCTTTTTGGAAAATCTTTCCCCACCATAAAATTTCTAAATAGTAACAGCATCAGTTCCTTTCCTTAATGGCACCATAAAAAAAAATGTACCCAAAACGATACCCACCCTCCCCCTTATGCAGAAACGCATCAAAAGAAGAATAGTGTTGGTGGAATTTTTCTTTATGCAGTCTGATAGCTTAGAATATAAAATTCCCTTGGCTTATATTTTGGAATCTATGAATTTTATAACACAAAAAGCATTAGTTCGATTTTTAGAAAGCTAATGGGAAAGAACATTTCCAAAATGTTTGATGGAAACCACACTTTTTTGGGTCCAAAGTAGCGAAAAACAAATAAATACGAAGAAAGACACACGCAAGTGGGATGTGACAAGACCCAATCCACTTGTTGGATGTTGATGCCTAACAAATCCGGGCCCATTCCATTCACAAGTTTAACAGTTTACCCCAAAAAGGCATAAATTCAGGAATTTGGAACTTTATTTTACTACAGAAAATATAAATCCAACCCTTGGTCTAGATGAATTGGTCACGAGTGGACTATAGATCAACTGCCCGACTCTAGTTCAACCCTCCATGCTAGTAAAATCAACCCGTGAATTAATTGATGTGTGCGGAATAATCGACGCATGTGTTCTGAATTTGTCATGGCTTTAAATCTTTTGATAGATTAAATTAAATTAAATCCGTTTAAATTTGATGAATAAATAATCAAATTAAATTAAGCCTGTTAAAATCCAATGAACCAGTGATCAAATTGTCAAACTTATGGCATGTTTGTAAACTAAAATTATGGTCAAAATTATTTTCCTTCCAAAATTCTCATTTGCAAACGAATTAATTTTAAAAAATTTGATGAATTAATGAAAATTAACCAGTGATCAAATATTAAAAACTATTATTCAAAATTAAAATATTTGCCTCAATCTAAAACCATATTTTTCTATTAAAATAAAGTACAAAAAGTCATTTGTACAGTTTTTTTTAACTTTTCACTATTTTTATAAAATTTTATTTTTATTATTTTTTTCAATATTCTAATTTATCTTCTTCTTCTTTTTTATAATCCAATAGCTCTCAAGTCACTTCATGTACCCGACCCTACAAGCAAACTTGGGGTATGTGTCAAGACTCCACCTAACACACTTTAGTTTAAGTCAAGAGCGATAAAAGATGGTATTAAGGCTCAAACTTGAAACATGTAAAAACTAAAACCGTTGACTTATCACTAGACCAAATCTCTGGGATAATTTATCTTAATTTTTACCGTATTTCTTTGTTTTGGATTGTTTTCAAAACGATTTCAAAACTTCTCATATTTTTTCATCAATTTAATATTAATATTTTTTTCACCCATCTCAATAACTCTTTAACAAATTTTAACAACTTTTAACACATTTTTCATCAATTTCAAAATAATCTATCTCTACTTTAAAAAAAAATACAAACACAAAAAACTGTCTTGAGATCTAAAACAAACTTAGGTGACATTGTTTCTTCAATATTTTGATAGAAACACGATTCTTTTACACATACACACTTACCTTTACAAATTTTAATAAATCTCAATAAAATAAAATTTCTAAAAATTTTAAGAATATTTTTTAAAATTTTCACAAATAAATACTCCTTAAATCTTTTAACTTTTTACAAGATTCTTAGAAGTTTTTTTTTTTTAAAATTGTTGATTGAAAATATGAGATTAGGATATGGTACAATTTTTCCGTTCATCCTAATTGCTTGGCAAATCGAAAAAAGTGGGGCGCAAATCTGGAGATGTGAGTCTGTGAGACGTGACTTTCATGGACAAGATAATCCTGCAGGCTGCAGCTGTCTGACAGAGAACCAGTCACACACACACATGTCATAAGGTCGCACGCACAAAGCTGAGAGCCTGAGATTCACGAATCGCAGCCCCCATGTGCCGAGAGTGACCAAAACAGACACAAAACACAAAGGCCAAGGCCTACGCATTCACAGACTGGGACTGTGCGTGTGGGCAGTAGCGCCATTTTGAATCTAATTATGACTCTCTAACCCCACACACCCCAACTCCCCTTTGGATTCTCTTGTCCTTTTTTTTTACCGTTTGGTCAATATTCTCCCAAAATTCAATTTTTACCCCCTTTCTAGTGATTCGTGCCCACTTATCCCGCAAGGCTGCTCACGGGGCCCTTTTTTGGGACAAAACAATCGTACACGTGTAGGGTGACCGATGCAAACCCACGGACCACGGCTATGATTCATGATTCATGATTCACGATTCATGCAAGACGACGCTTCGCGTCATTCATGTTCTCTCCCTCGCGGATCAGTTTTTAGGAGAGCAGTTGGAAGACCAATATGACCCCGTAGCTGATTAGAGGAAATTGTATGATTATCCTCGTAATCTAAAAGTTGAAAACAATCATTCTTTTTCAAAAAATTTACCACAGAAAACACTTCACTTTAATAGTTCAAAAGTGGCAGTGAGATTTTGAGAGTGTGGATAGACGCATACTCAAAGTTTAAATTACTGTTTACGTAAAAAAAATTTACGATTTAAATAATAAACTAGTCAATTTTTTTAAAATTTATCATTTTTTAAACTTAATTCGTACGAATATTATGTCAGATCCGTTTGAGTTTAACATATATTAATACGTAAAAAACTCGTGAATTAAATAGGAGGTTGATTAATAAAATCTCTTTAAAGTTTGTCATGATTTTAAACTCAATTATCATAACTTAAATAGAAAGTTGATTAATAAAATCTCTTTAAAGTTTGTCATGTTATTAAACTTAATTCGTGTGGATATTGTATTAAGTCTGTTTAAATTTTTCAATATATATAAACAGTATGTCTAAATTTCACTCTATACATACTTTTATATTTTCCCATTTTATGCAGTTTCGTTTTTAGCCGAGGGTTGGTCGGACCCTCAGATGATGGACAAAAACATGGTTGTGAGAACACAAGAACGGCATTCGATTTCGGTCTCTGCCGCCTCGCAATTAACGAGGCCGTTGGGTAGCGCCATTTATTGGGAAGAAGAACTTCTGTTTGCCCCCTATATCATGCACAAATGACAAAAGCATCCTTCCCTGTTCCCCTTCTGCAAGGATAATTTACCTTTCTTAACATTCTAGAACCTCGCTAATTAAATTACTCTTTACCAGCCAATCGCTCCAAGAAATTTTCTACGTCTAAATTCTAAATTTCGGTCGTATTAGACATATTCTATGAGGAGAGCTACCTTACCCGTTATAGTGATTGTTCTTTGTTTTTTAAGTGAATAACAAGACCCAATTCATTGAAATAACTCAAGCAGTAGCGAGTTTTAAGAATATAGGATAGACGTAAACATAGATTCAAACTACCATTTAGTATGGATTGATAAGTAGGTTAGTCAATTAATCTTTTTAAATTTATTATGATTTAAATTTAACTCGTATAAAAATTAAACAAAATCTGTCTAAATTCGATACATGTATATATTTTAATATCAAATTCTGGACATGTTTATTACTCATTTTATTTAAGATTTATATTCTACTTTTATATTTATAATCTAAATATTATAAAATATACGTATTTAATATAATATTTTATTATATTTTTTATAAATATTAATTTTTTAATAACTTTTATACGTATACCAATATAATTTTAACATCACCTAAATATTTATAATTTTATCAAAATTATACATTTCTTCCGAAAACAGGTGTTCGGTGGGTATTAAACTCAATAACATGACTCCAATTACAACCAGGAGGCACTCCCGTTTTTCTTTCTTATTTTACTATTTTCTGATAAAAGCACACATCTTAATGTCTTCGAAAATTGTGCCCTTAAAAAATCAAATCAAATTATACTACGAAATAAGACCATTGTTCCCAGAATCTTTGATATTTTTATTGTCAGATTATTCATTTAATAACTCCTTAAAATAACATATCACGTTGGTTTTTTTTTCATAAATATTTTAAGGGACTTTAATTGAATAGTGACCCGCTAAAATTAATAAATAGGATAATTAGAAATTGGAAGATAAGAATCTTTGTCCAAAATAATATAGAACATGATCGTGGATGAGACGCCACGCTGTCAATGATTCTCCGTGTAACGTGCAATATAAAAAAAAAAAACATGCACAATTTCGAGGAATGAGGTTCTCATTGGATTCCATTATAGGGGTTACAGTATGCAAATATTTCTTTGTAGGAGGGAAATTTTTTTTTATTTTTTTTGACCCCACTCGTGGATTTCTTCATGATGATTAAATCAACTCATGAATGATGAATTACCCCCCGATCCGAGGTCAACAAAAAAGAAGAAGAAAGAAACTATTAAATTAAATGTGTTGGGTTCGAACCTTACAAATTTTTGATCTGTTGCACATATTGTTAGGTCAGTATTTCAAACAAAATATAGACAGAAAACAAACGGCCTAAAAAGTATACACCTTAATAATACCCAAATGAATTGTTTGATTTTTTTTAAAGCATTAAAAGAGTGTTTATCAGATCAAATTAAATGGTCAAAATAGGAGATAAATAAACACACAATCTATAACATTCAATGGTGCATATATTAAGTACTAGGTTGTATGAAACTTATGGTCGGATTAGATATTTTATTATTGTGCACACCGATAATAAACTATAAATGAAAATAGTAGAGAGAGCAAGAAAATTGAATAGAGAATTAAACAGATTATTTTCAATTTGTTACCCAAATGAATCATCAATATTGGATAGAAATAAACATACACAATATCTATAGTATTCAATGTTGAATGTATTAATTATTAGGCCGTGTGAAACTCATGGATGAATTAGATCATCTACTATTTGTTGTTCAAATTGAATGGTTAAATGAAGAAAAATAAATACGTACATAACATTCAATGCTGTATGTATTAATTATTAAGCACACTTACGGCTTGCAATTAAAGTAGAAGCAAATTGGTGAAGATTTTTATTGAGGTGCTATCTTTGTAGTTTAGGTTGCAAATTATAAATTTTGTGGTAGTTAGAACCTATAATAGAGTTTATCATAAATAAAACACCATAATTTTTGTAAAAAGTTCAAATTTTTTTGATAACCATGCAAGGTATTTCTTATAGATCTTACGTGGTAGTTTGGGAGTATATTTTACCAATATGAAAGGGATTCAATAACTCTTTTTTTTTTTTTACGCAATTTCAAGAACAAATTCCTTAGTAAAGAAAAGGAATCCGAAAAATATTTTTGACCATCTCGGGCAAATTGGTAAATAGAGAAGGGTCCAATAGTACAAGTTCAAATGGGAAGGGCAAGATGGGAAATCCGACACCTGTCCCCTGTAGGCCTCCAAAAGAAACGAACAGCCACCTCAAAGCGACAAACAAAGCTATGCGCAACCTCCATTTCCATGAAGCGACCCGTTTCCCCACCATTTATCTGCACCAGTACTGCAGCGCACCACCCTCCACTTTCCCACAATTCTTTTTCTATTCCCTGTTTACCCTCGTGCAAAAAAGAAATTAGAAAGAATAAGTTCAGAAAAGGAGGAGAGAGAGAGAGAGGTGGGCAGTGGGCACTATAAATGAGAGAAAAAGTAGAGGGAAGATGACAAGGAAGAGAGAGAGAGAATTTAGTAAAATGGGGCAAGTTTTTAATGGAAAGTAGTGCGAGAGAAAATGACATTTTGAAGAGAGAAAAGTCTATTTAATTGGTATAGAGAGAGAGAGAGAGAGGTGGGCACTTGGCAGTGGGTTTTATTGGATTTTTGTGGGAACAAGCGTCCCACTGTCAAAGTTTTGAGCTTGGTGGTGGGTGAGGTGCGGAGGATAAGCAGGAGCTGAAGCTTATTAGTTTTAAGGTGCATTGTGTATAAGCTGCTTCGGCTTTGTCTGCACTGGGTGAGAGTTGCAGTGTAGTGAGAGAGAGAGAGAGAGAGAGCGAGCTACAGATACTCGGGGCTTGGGTTTTCTTAGATTTAGGTGGTTCTAGAAGATGGGTGGTGCGCAGTTTAGCAGGAGAGAAACGACAACCAGAGTTTTGGTGGTGGCGTTCTGCCTGTTGGGGCTGATCTCGTTATCTTGCGCCGCTAGGTTGAGTGTCTCCAGGCAGAGGCTTGAGGTCCAGAAGCACTTGAATCGCTTGAACAAGCCCGCCGTGAAAAGCATAAAGGTTCTCAACCATCTCTTCTTTTGCTTTGTTTTCTCTTTCTCCGAAGTCACTTCCCCGTGACCTTTTGTTTTTTGCTATTTCCAAAGTATGTTGGTCCTCCGCTTGGTTTCTGAGAAAATGAAGGAAATTGAGAGCAAGTGAAGGGAAAATTTACCTTTCTGCTTGGTAGTTATGTTACTTTTATTTCGATTTAATGGGTTTCTTGTGTCAAGAATAGTGAAATGCGTTTCTTGTAATTCCCAGTAAAAATATGGTGCATGAATGCCATGGGTATATCTCAAGTTTCAGTTTTGTTCCTCTAAAAACTTGTCACATTTCCATGGAAGTTTGAGATTTTTTAAGTGACAATGATTTTCTGATTATTCCCCTTTACTCTCTCTCTCTCTCTCTAAAATTATTTCCTATTTATGGAATTATTGGACCCGGAGCAGTAAAGAAAACAATCCGAATAAATAAACGAATATTCAAAATGGTGTTTCTTAAATATTAACATGCATTGTGACTTCGTCTCTGCAACCTGTTACCAACAGAGCATAAATATAACTGGATACTTCAGCGAAAGTTAATTTGATTGATTTGTTCGTTTCGTTTCCTTTTGCTAAATTTTAAGGCTCCGTCTTAATTCAATAAAATTCAAAGTAAATTCTTGATATTTTCATAGGGAGTGTAAGATCTCTCATGTCACTTGGGTTATTTTTTTTAATGGTCGAGCAGAGCCCAGATGGGGACGTAATAGACTGTGTGGATATTTCTCATCAGCCAGCTTTTGATCATCCTTTCCTTAAAGACCACAAAATTCAGGTCCGTATTATCACCCATGCATCTCTTTGTTGGTTTCTATTTTTCCGTTCTTTTAGTTTGTAAATTTACTCTTAACTTTGTTGATCTGGTTGGTTTATCAGATGAGGCCTAACTACCACCCAGAAGGGCTCTTTGATGAGAACAAGGTGTCTGCAAAACCCAAAGAGAGACCAATAACCCAGCTGTGGCACCAAAATGGTAGGTGTCCTGAAGGCACCATCCCCATGAGGAGAACAAAGAAGGATGATGTTCTGAGAGCAAGCTCAGTGAAAAGATTTGGAAGGAAGAAGCACAGAACCGTCCCTCAGCCCAGATCTGCAGATCCTGATCTCATCAATCAGAGTGGTCATCAGGTACTGAAATAATTATGATTCTTTCTTCCTTTTTAATTGGTAAAGTGGCTTTTCTCATTCTTTTCTGGTTTACTTATTCTAATTTGTTACTTTCGTTTGGTTTTGCTCTCGGGTTTGATCAGCATGCAATAGCATATGTTGAAGGAGATAAATACTACGGAGCAAAAGCAACCATAAACGTATGGGAGCCCAAAATTCAACAGCCTAACGAGTTCAGCTTGTCCCAGCTCTGGATCTTAGGAGGTTCTTTTGGTGAAGATCTCAACAGCATTGAAGCAGGGTGGCAGGTAATAATATTATAACTTAGACCTGGATTGACCAAAAATGATTGACCTGAGACTATTTCTAACTAATATATGGAAATGCATGAAACAGGTTAGCCCAGATCTATATGGAGACAACAACACAAGGCTCTTTACCTACTGGACTGTAAGCTTCCACATTTCGACTTGTGCTTAACTAGTTCCTTAGTTCTTCTGATTATTATCTAAGTGGGTTCGCCTCACACACTTCCTCTCTGTGGATGTATTTCAGAGTGATGCATACCAAGCCACGGGTTGCTACAACCTCCTCTGCTCAGGCTTTATTCAAATCAACAGTCAAATAGCAATGGGCGCAAGCATCTCTCCTGTTTCTGGCTATCGTAATTCCCAATATGATATCAGTATACTTGTCTGGAAGGTAAAAGCCAAAGCATCCGCACTCAGGCCTATTATAAAATAATGGGACCCACATTAAAAAAAAAATTTGAAAGGACGAAAAGGTAAATGGAGCCGATACTGCCAAGGAAGGATGCATGTGAGCATCAATCGAGATTGTCCTTTTCAAAGGATTCTTTCATCGAATGTGCAAATTGGTCCTTGGCACTATCAGCGGCCATGTTAGTTGCTGCGTGTAAGAGACTAGATAGTCAGAGACATCATTTTATTTCTGATGCTGAATATCTTTTGCCATCTTTTGATAATTTTTTTGGACACCGATCGAAAATTGACTAAGGGACACTTGCTTTAAAAGACACTGAAAAGTTCCACTTGCCTTTAATTGCAGAATCACAAAACATAGCGGAACTCTGCAAATCTTAAAAATGATTGCCTTTCTCTTTAATATAAGTTTTTGGCGAACTATTGTAGGATCCAACAGAAGGGCATTGGTGGATGCAGTTTGGCAACGACTATGTATTGGGTTATTGGCCTTCGTTCCTATTCTCATACTTAGCTGACAGTGCTTCCATGATTGAGTGGGGTGGTGAAGTGGTAAACTCGGAGGCTGGTGGTCAGCACACCTCAACCCAAATGGGCAGTGGTCGTTTTCCTGAGGAGGGATTTGGCAAGTCTAGTTATTTCAGGAATGTGCAAGTTGTCGATAGCTCCAACAACCTCAAGGCTCCCAAAGGGATTGGCACCTTCACTGAGCAATCTAACTGCTACGATGTCCAAACTGGAAACAATGGAGATTGGGGCCATTACTTTTACTACGGAGGTCCTGGTAGAAATGCTAATTGCCCATGAAGAAAACCCACTTTCCACCCTCATCCTCATCTTTATGTATCATTAAATCTAGTGTAATGGCCTTTCTTTCTTTGTATACCCTTCTTTTTTTACTCTTAGGTGGGGCTGTACCAAGCGACCTTTCTGTCTAGTGGGAAGTTTTGACTCTTTTGTTTTTCTATTTAGAAGATTCTCCACGTAAGTGATGGGGAGATGGCCAGAGTTTCTCAAAAGCCTAAAAGAAACAGGCCCTTTAGAAAACTGTGTATTCTATTTCTTTGTTTACTCCTCTCTTGGGAGTGGTGGTCTGTTAATGAATGAATCGAGTTCTGATCTTCGTGTTCGAGCTAAAAACATAACATGTATGTTCTAGTTCCATGTATGAGGATAGTGTTTCTTGAAGCACTTTGAAATTTTCTTTTTGATGGAGGCCTTGAATAATGTTGCCCGACCCAAAAGCTGTTCAGATCAGTGTCGCACGTGAGTGGATGACAGTACTTTACATCTCTGGTACATCTCCTTTTTATAAAGAAGCCCCACTTCTACTGCCACCACACCCCGGCAGTCATTTGGTGTTGAAAAATTTTATGCTTTACAAGTCCGCTACGAATCTGCATTATTAGTCGAGACTTGAGAGATGGGGCTTCGGATTCCTTTGACTAAAAATGGCGGTAAAAGTTCAATGCATTTATCGAATGACGTAGATGTTCTTTGTCATTTTCATCCAACCACCTACTGCTACACATGTTGGTGTACATATGTCCCTATCTAGTTTCAAGCGGTGGTGATCATGTTTGTGCCTAACTTTCACGGCTGTGTTCCATCATTGCTGTTTGTTTTTTTCCTTTCATCTTGGTCGCCATTGTTGTTGGTTGCACCATGAAAACTGGGCCTAAATGTAGCACTCAAAAAGGCTTAATAATTTTCTACAGTACGGCGTTTCCTGCAATACCCGTTAGAGAAGCATAGCATTTTCAAGTGAAATGGATTATTAATACATATCTTGCGACGAGATTTATGCCAAAAACACGAGCAAATCGTACAATTTCCTTCCCCATTTTTCCTAATTATAGAATCATTAGTTTTTTCTATGCGTTAAAACTAATTACTCTGTAAAGAACTTTGGAAACTTGATAACAGGGTTATATAGCACTTGCTAATCACTCAGTGTTGCTTGCAGTCTGCTGGACAGAGGACAGTTCGTTTGTGGTTTAATGTTGAGGGCATGATTTACAGTGGAGCTTCGGTCTCCCTAAAGTCTCACCCACAGGAGATCTTCCTCTCTTTAGGACCAGCTTCAGGACAAAGGACTTCTCAAGCCCATATCATTTTGCATGTTGAGTATATAGGAGGGTTTTGGGTCCAAATGGCCTTTCTGACTGTCCGCTCGAGTTATGATGATCGAAGAAGCGTCTATGTAGTTTGGACATCGACTCCCAAGGCCTCTTTTTATAGGACACCACCTTCACTTGCAGTCTTAACACGGACAACCTGCTCCCTTAAATGACATCAGTGGCCTTGCCTTCTACAATTAGTAGGGCAGATCATTATGCCATCCTGTACAACCATGCGGTGTTAGTAGGAAATTGCCTCTAAGAGAGAAAGAGAGACTTTTGAGGTGGCCCCAACCCCCGTGGAGGCGATGGATATTCCTAGAAAAAGAGGGACCATTATATTTGTTAACTATGATATCATTAACACTGATTGGATATGCCTCTTGGGAGCTGGTCTAATAGTTGGGAGGTCGCCTTTCATGTGCTTAACGTACCAAGTTCGAGTCATATGGGTATAGAGTTGATGCTCCTACCATTAGGCAAGTCCCAGTGTCACAAGTCTGTTGGGCCGATTCTGTG
Organism: Morella rubra; assembly: GCA_003952965.2. Taxonomy (NCBI): domain Eukaryota; kingdom Viridiplantae; phylum Streptophyta; class Magnoliopsida; order Fagales; family Myricaceae; genus Morella; species Morella rubra. The sequence continues at coordinate 87,556 of RXIC02000016.1, forward strand.
CACACCACCTTAGGAGAACTAACCTGGGAGGCAGGTCTAAGCCAGCAGGGTAGCTCTCCTGGTGGTTTAGATTTTTTTTAAAACTGGCTGGATATACCACTACATTCTGGATCTGCTTTGTCACCAACGTTTTTTAAATTAGTATAATGATTGTTCAGTGGTTTCAGATCTTCTAAAATATCATTGATTCCTTTGATATCTAACATTTTCTTCTTTTAATTTCTCATTGTTGTTGTCTTTGTCTGCAAATCTGTATTAGTCGAATCTTCGGGATGAAACTAACCATTTTCATGCCGAAGTCTTCTGGATGAAGTGGATGAACTAGGTGTAAAAAGCTTGAAGAGTGTTTTGGAGGAAATTGAATTCACTTAGCTTTTCATTCATGTCTAATGTACAGAATAAAGAGTAATAATATAAACATGTTTACAGTAAATGATAATGCCTCTAATCATGGGATTCGGTAATCCTATACCAGGTATGACCAAGTGTAACTGAAACTGCAAAGGAAAAGATCTTCCTCATTTGTCAAACACACGAACTGGTCTTCATACATGGTGATGGAGCTTTATCTGTGACCCTCCCTGTCTTCCTCATTTCCTTTGTTATTTTGCAGATTGCTGAGATTGCCACTCATCCTCTTCAGATTTCATATTGCTTGGTCTTTTTCAATTCCAATCCCCTTGGCACCAAGTTGTGGTAGCAATTATCTGCCATTTTTTACCAAGTTTTTCATAAGGTTATTACCATTGAAGCTATCATATGAAGTGGCTGAAAACCCAATGATACTAGTAAGACTGTTGTAAGCTAGGTGAAGGCTATAGCCATATGGGTACACTTTTATTTGGCTAAAGATGAATAACTTCTTGCTATTCATTTTTTAGACAACCAAAAACAAACTTTCTTGGAGGAAAAGGGGTCTTCAAACTCATGCAAATTGCAGAGCATACAGATTGTAGATCACAGAGCTGGAGAAAAACTCATCTGTCTCATCACACGCTGGAGAAAATGGATCAAATATAGCTATAAAAAATCAAATTTGGATAACAATGGATCTTCAAACTCATGAGCATCCATTGATGTTCTTAGGAAGAGAACACCTGTGTTTGTCTTTAATGCCCATCATGAACACATTAGCACGGGCGGCTATGGAGTCATTAATTGTAGTGCCGGACTATCCCATAACAACATATGCAACATGCTAACAAGTTTTATGACGAACACCTTTGTTACCTCCCAGAGCAAAACTGAGACAGGGAAACAAAAGTGCTACTCAATCGGGCATGTTTGCAAAGACAGATTTTGTAGAAATTATAGATGTTTTAAGAATTTTTAGATAAAAACATGAATTTTTGTCTTACAAATTTTAACTTTCTTGGCCGATGTCAATTTTTTTTTTTCTTCATATAACTACTTTTTCACCAATTCGAATAACTTTTCGCAAACTCCAATAATTTTTTTACATATTTCAATACCTTTTTACAAACTCAAATAATTTTTTCACCGATCCAAACAAAATCTATACTAACTTCAACATTTGCCTATCTAAACTCAGCATTTTCACACCACATAAGGGATGCACAATAATTTTCTTTGTTTTTTATTTTTATTTTAAAATTTTAAGAAGAATAATATAAAATTTTAAAATCATCTATTTCTATCGCAATAAATATAAAAAATTTACTCAAATCATTTATCTTTTACTTTTCACCAACTCTAATGAAACTTCAAAATCTCTCAAACATATTTCAAAATTTTCACTACTTTCTCATGAAACCCAACAAAACTTTAGTCTATCTCAATTTTCAAAACATTACTAAAAATTTCTAAAATTTCCTAAATACAAACATGGCTAGTGTACTAAATAATCCCACATAAATATTTTTGTCTTGAACATGATGAGAATCTGTTTTAATCTGGTCTGAATAATAAAGTTAGAAATTATTATTCATTTATTTTTATAATTATGTAATCCTATTTGATATTCCCAGTTGTTGAAGCACATGTCAAGAGGAGGGGAGATGGAATGCGACCCTCTAAACAGTCCTTGACTGCCATTGATTTTGCAAAGTAGATCACGGACCAGGACCTGAACAACAAAATACAAATGACCAAGTTGGCAGCAAGTCAATTTCGAAAAAATATAGAAGCAAACAAACAAACAAACGAGCCCGGTCCATTCCAAATTCTTTACCTAATTAAACAAATGATGTTCCAAGACTTGCAAAAATTCTTCACCTACTAATTTGAGAACTTACTCCCCAAATCAACAAATTGACAACTTAAAATACTATAAAGTGTCAATGATGGTCACTTTATGGTAAATTTGTCTAGAAATTTTCTAGTTCTTGACTGAAAATAGCTCCAAAAAAATACAGACAAAATGTAGACGTGACAATCCTACTCTCACCTCCCTTCAAATTCTATTCACAACACCGTCCAATCAGTTCCTACCAAGTAAGATTTTTAGACATTCCAACCGATCCTATCTCAGTGTCAATTGGTACGTGTTTGTAACGCGCCAAGTTCAAGAGTGGGTGTAACTCTCTCTCGCAGACAGAAAGATAGCAGTATTTTATAGCCACCCTCCTATCTTTTCTCTTTTTCTTATATGTCTTGTCTTTCTCTCTCTAGACTCTCTATCTCTCTCTAAAAATCCCCACTTTTCACTTCACAGTTCACGCACACTCCCCCACATACAGAGAGAACAGTAGGGTTTTAATCCGAAGAGAAACCCAAATAAGAAAATTTCCGACGCAAACCCTAAATTCCCACGTTCTTCTTCTACTTCTTCATTTGGGTCTGTGAAAAGCCCTACCCATTTCACTCTTCAGCTAGTCCTCACTCTGCACACTTCATGCCCATTTCAAATTTGTGCTCCAAACCCTAGTTTCATGGCTGAAAACCCACCGCTGAGATGACCCTCTTGAGCTCAATTCGCCGTGATGTCATTGCCATTTCAGGCTAGGTAAAGCCCACCCACATTACTGGGTGCTCTGCGAGGGCTTCAATTTGATTTTTTTTTTTAATAATTTGTTTATTTTCTCCTGTTGGGTTTTAATTTAGTGCATGTGGGTGTAGCTGAGAGAGGGAAGCAATGGAAGGGGACGAGCATAGGGTTCTCTTGGCTTGTGCAATTTCTGGGACCCTTTTCGCGGTTTTGGGTTCCGCTTCGTTTTCGATACTTTGGGCTGTGAATTGGAGGCCCTGGAGGATTTATAGGTAATCTTTTATACCATTTGGAACGTTTGTGTTTGTTGCCTAGTTGTGGTTGGATGATAAATAAAAGTTGCATCAGTAGGCTATGTTGTATTGGGTTCTTAATTACAATTTACTGTAGGTGTATGCGTGAATTGCTGGCTTTAGATTTAATGGACTTGAAATGCTTAATAAATGAAACTCTAAAACACACAACTTGGTTCATAAGAGGCTTCCCTTTTTTATGTCTGAAGTTTACCGTTACCTTCAAAATTCTTAATAAGATGAGCAGGGTTTTCTTTGAATCCTATCTTCTGAGAAATTTCCTAAGAATCCACCATCATTATGTCCTTAAGAAAAATGTGGGGATGTAAAGTTGGGAACATCTTAGATGTTGACAAGAATTTAGAGGATAAATGATTGGAAATGTTGGAAAATGGACGGGATGGACTTTTATATGGGGAGCGTGAAACAAGAAAATAGTTAGTTCATTGTCCTTGGCTATGTATTTCTATAACTAATTTAGTGGTATCATTTTATAGTGGAAGGTTCCGTTACTGGATGGGTTTAGACTTTAGAGTGCTATTCATTGGTTTTGGTTTTTGGTGTTTTATTGAAGGCTGCATTTGCTTAATGATCTGGAATCCACTTTTGTTTTTCGAAAGTGCTAAAAACAGAATATGGTATCTGCAACAATTTTTGCAGTGCATTTTAGAAACTGTTTTCCGAAGCTTTTCCTGACAAACATTGGAAACTGAAAGCTGGTTGTCTATGTTTAGAAAAAGGGTTCCATTTGATTGCTGCAAAAGCCTTGAGAGTGGGGTGTGCTTTAAAGTTTTTCATTTTGAGTTTATTTTTTTTCTGGTTTGTAATTCTTTTATGGACCACGCCATTCGGAGTATTTCTTTTGAAGAGCTGAAGATTGTCTTTTGCTGGCTTTCTCTTTAAGGATTACTTGTTTCCAAAACTATTCTGCTGTCAGTGTTAGGAAGAGAAAATGTTAGTGACATGGAAACGGAGGCAGTTGAATGTGTCCAAATTCTTTTGTAAAAAAGTGAAGTTTAGATAGAGCTTACATCTTAATGAAAAATCACGAGGAAAGGATAATGGAAAAGATTAGCAAGCAGATACAGAGTTTATATATGCATGAAGTTTCTGAGTAAAAAATAATGGTCTGCATAGAAAAATAGTGGAGCTTTAGCAGAAGGGAAGCGAAAAGAAAAAATGGAAAGACAGGGTTATGTGACTGGGAGAAAAACTATAGGGAAAGAGTCGAGCATGGAGTGGTAATTAGGTACTTAAAAGAACTTAAGAAAAGTGATAGTACAGTATGTTTCTCTGGTTTCCTTAGTCTTTATCTACAATTGATGATGATAATATAGATTTTTCCGGCATTGATAAGATGTTTCTGGTGATTATGAAACATTTTCAATAACATATTTCCCTTATTTGACTTGGTTTTTTTGGGTAATTGATATGTGTGAAGTGTAGATAGTAGTCTTTGAGATCTTGTCGAAAGAAAAATTAAGATGCAACGAGTTACTTAGAGTTGTATCTCAAGTAAAATGACAAGATAGGAGGCTGATTTTGGTGCCAGTATGTTCCGACTTGTCACAAGAAAAATTAAGATGTCATGAGTTAGTTATAGCAGTCTCTCGATTAAAATCAAATAACAGGATGTCGATTTTGCCCTTTGCATTTAGATGTTAAGGAAATACTTGGTTTTTATGACTTCATCCACTCTTTGCTGTAGATTCTTTGTCTGGGGAATTTAGGGGGGATTTTTCTATGTGATTGCCTCTTTTTTTTTTTTTTTTTTATGAATAAGGAAATTTGATGCCTCTTTATTAGAGGGCATCAAATTTAAGACATCTGTTTGTTTCCTTTTGTGGGAAAGCCAACGATTTCTGCGTTGAACACCACATTAACCTGGGGCTTACATGAGGTGGAATTGGGGTGGTTGGAGCTGCATGTTCTGATGTTGGGTTTTGGGCTATGGATGACGTTTGCTTCATTGACTCTATCAATAGTAATATTTCAATAATGAGTTCTACAGTGTAAGGGTTTTTCTGTATCAGGTTATAGTTTTGAGGAGTTTCCTCAGGGGTTGATTGATTGATTTATGAGTTTAGATCGGTCACTTGCTCCCAATTTGTTGTTACATGTACCTCGTTTGTGAGAAAGACAGAGTAACTAAGTCTTATCTGTAGGACTTGGCCCTTGCACATAGGGGCCGACCATCATGGGACAAGCTTTCTTTTGCCAAACACCTCTCCCGCTCTCTAGTAGTTGTTAGATGCAACCACTGATTCAAGACAGGCAGTTTTGAAAACTTGAACTTGGTTGAATGCTTTCTCACTGGTTGGGCAGTTTTGAGGCCTTCTTTCTGGTGCTATCATAGTTTTTTGTCAAATGTCTGAACTAGCTAGGGATATATAATAGATCCATGAGGAGATATGTTCAGTGTTGCAAGTTTTTCGCCAAAACCAATAGTTCCATAATAATTCAGATGGCAATATTTTTACTCCTCTCAGAACCTCTGGATTAATAGGTTAGACTGAGCTGTCCTTGCTGTAGCTGCTTATTAGTTGGATGACAAAAAGATTTATCAAGAAGAAGAAAGGACCTGCTGATTTTGCAGCACTAGGACAGATCAATGCCAAATATCTGGCGGATGAAATGATAATCATGTGCAGTCTTCTTTGTATGAAAGTTGTGTAGAATGTTGGGAAGCTTGTTTCTAATTCTTTTGTGCAGTTGTTTATTATGTTTCTGTATTCTTGTTTGGTGGAGTCTATTTTTGTAAATATTCTTGCTGCTTAGAGCGCATCTTATTACATGCTGTCTGTCCTTCCTTGCTTATCGTGTAATTAGCCTGAAATACAGTACTGTGACTGTTGTTTTTTATTTTTTTTGGGTTTTTTCTTTGCAGTTGGATTTTTGCAAGAAAATGGCCAAATATATTGCAGGGACTGCACCTCCATTTACTTTGTGGTTTCTTGAATCTGTCCGCATGGATGATTGTTATTTCTCCAGTTGTGGTGCTTATTGTATGGGGATGCTGGTTGATTGTAATATTGGGTCGAGATATAATTGGGTTGGCCGTAATAATGGCTGGTACTGCTCTTTTATTGGCGTTCTATTCGATCATGCTTTGGTGGAGAACACAATGGCAGAGCTCAAGTATGTACTTTATTGACCTTTCGATTTTTGGGTAAATTAATTTTTGAAAAGGTATTTCCAATCTGCTAATCTTATTCAGTTGCAATCAAATGTGCCATATTGGAAATATAGATTAATATTTTACTTACGCATAACAACACGTATGATTATGGGCTTGTACACAAAGTAATGCCATTTTACTGCAACTCCATCTTCCCAACGAGATATGAAATAGTAACCAAAAAATGATCGTAGATGGTAGTTCTTTTTACCCTAACGTTCTTAATCTATTTCGATTATTCTCCAATAACATTTTCCCCAGAGATGCTTTTCAGGCAGAAAAAGGTTACTTCTGGTGATGCCTTAGACCACCGTATATAAGTCTAAGGGAAGCTAATAGCTATAAAATTAGTTTGTTCGTTGGAGCCAAATGATCAAACTTTGATAGTTTGTTGTCCTGTTACTTGGCTATAGTTTCTCTGGTCAGTCCATCTCTCTCCAAATAAGTGCAAATGTTTTTGAACATCAATTGGTATTTTCTCACGAAAAGCAAATGTGAGCTAGCAAATCCAGTCCTTCCCTAAGATTTTGAACAGCAGTCATGAAGTCAAGTTGATTATTTTTCACTCTTCGTTGAAGAAAGACTCAGACAATTCCCAATCATAGTCCTTGCGTATTATACCATCAATATGCTATACAGATATTTAATACCGTTCCCTTTGAATGACTACTAAATTGCAACAACTGTTGCAATAGATACTGATGCGGAAAAAGCCATATTGAAAGGCGCTTACTTAAGGCTTGTCAATATGATTGGAATTGGTTACTTGAGTTTTCATTGAGTGTGTGTTATGGAGTAAGTCCAACTGTTGATGACGTTTTTGAAGTTTTATAGATTCAAAACGGATACGAGAAAGTAGGAACTAATGGTTAAGAATTTTTATTGTTTCTTACTGTAAAAGATTTTGGTTTAAGGACTCAAGGAGGGTGGAGAAAGGAGATAAAGTGGCAAAAAGAAAGACTGAGAAAGACAGGTTTCGATATGCAGATAATTGGTAAACTAATATTGGAAAATGGTGGATTGAGCAATCCAATTGGGAAAAAGAGAATTAAAAACGAGTTAAAATAAAAATATTTTTAATTGGAGAAAGATGTGTTCTGTCTAATGGTTGATGGAAGATTTTATTCAATGTGCTTGACAGATTTGTTTATATCTTGTTGTTTTCACTTGTTTCAAATGAGGGAGAAAGAGGTTGGGGGAATTATTTTCATTATAGAATGTCTTACTGTCTGCACCCACCCACATGCAGAGACATATGAGTTGGATGTTATCCATGAAATTGATTTCATCCTTTTTGCTTTAACAGGGGCTGTTGCTATTCTTCTTCTTCTGGCCGTTGCCCTATTCTGTGCATACGAACTTTGTGCTGTGTATGTTACAGCTGGTTCAACAGCATCTGAGCGATATTCACCTTCTGGTTTCTTTTTTGGTGTATCTGCAATTGCCTTAGCAATCAACATGCTCTTTATTTGCAGAATGGTATTTAACGGTAAGGCTTGCTATTTGCTGACCCTGCTGCTTGTTTTTCCATTCTGCTGAATGGAAATGGAAATTATTTTGTGACATTGCCCTTGCCCTAGTCATGAATCTTACTGGTGCATTAAGCTATTGCTGTCATTTCCTTTTTGGATCATTTTTCTCTTTTACTATGTGCAGGAAATGGCTTAGATGTGGATGAGTATGTGCGGAGGGCGTATAAGTTTGCTTATTCTGACTGTATAGAAGTTGGTCCTGTTGCTTGTTTACCAGAACCCCCAGACCCCAATGAATTGTATCCTCGGCAATCTAGTAGGCAAGTCCTCAATTTTTTGCTTGCAAATTAAAGTATCATATTTCATCAGCTTTTGCAGGAGTTCAAATTGTCAC
>RXIC02000016.1:96295-171397 GCA_003952965.2 Morella rubra
TTGGGGGAATTATTTTCATTATAGAATGTCTTACTGTCTGCACCCACCCACATGCAGAGACATATGAGTTGGATGTTATCCATGAAATTGATTTCATCCTTTTTGCTTTAACAGGGGCTGTTGCTATTCTTCTTCTTCTGGCCGTTGCCCTATTCTGTGCATACGAACTTTGTGCTGTGTATGTTACAGCTGGTTCAACAGCATCTGAGCGATATTCACCTTCTGGTTTCTTTTTTGGTGTATCTGCAATTGCCTTAGCAATCAACATGCTCTTTATTTGCAGAATGGTATTTAACGGTAAGGCTTGCTATTTGCTGACCCTGCTGCTTGTTTTTCCATTCTGCTGAATGGAAATGGAAATTATTTTGTGACATTGCCCTTGCCCTAGTCATGAATCTTACTGGTGCATTAAGCTATTGCTGTCATTTCCTTTTTGGATCATTTTTCTCTTTTACTATGTGCAGGAAATGGCTTAGATGTGGATGAGTATGTGCGGAGGGCGTATAAGTTTGCTTATTCTGACTGTATAGAAGTTGGTCCTGTTGCTTGTTTACCAGAACCCCCAGACCCCAATGAATTGTATCCTCGGCAATCTAGTAGGCAAGTCCTCAATTTTTTGCTTGCAAATTAAAGTATCATATTTCATCAGCTTTTGCAGGAGCTTCAAATTGTCACTGCGTATTGGGTTATTTTATTTTTTTATTTTTTTGATAACGTAGTTAAACTTTATTAGAAAAGAAGAAAGTTGACAGTACAAGAGACTATACTGAAACAACTAGAGCATACAAGCTAAAAAACTCAGAAAATCCGGAAAGCCCACAAAAGGACACCCTAAAACCTAGTTAGCCCAAAGAAAAAGAGAATGCAACATAGAGCCCCTCAGACTGCGTATTGGTTATAGCAGCATAGTTTCTTGAATTTTGTGGTTAGATAATTGTCTCTTCCCAACCTGCTTCATGATTTGACACAGACCAAGAATGATTTTATTTATTGGGTACTATAGAGGATTTGCATGGTGGAGTAGAGGTAGGTTTGATTGCACTTCATTGTCTATTAGGTTATGAATGTCTTAATTCCTAGTCTACAATTATGGTGCCTATTCAAATTATCTTCAAAATTGTCTTCCCTATTCTTATGGTTTTGCTTTGTGTTGTTATAGGGCTTCACATCTCGGACTTCTCTACCTTGGCTCCCTTATAGTGCTTCTTGTGTATTCCATCTTATATGGCGTGACAGCCAAGGATGCCCATTGGCTGGGAGCCATTACATCAGCTGCAGTTATCATTCTTGGTCTGTGTTTATTCATTCTGTTAGTTTGTAACTGGCAATTTGCATTGCTGTATTTTTGAATAGCATAGAAATTTGGTGCTGATATAGTCAGTTGTATTTGCTGTCATGTAGATTGGAATATGGGGGCATGCCTGTATGGGTTTAAGCTTCTGAACAATCGCGTTGCAGCACTATTTGTAGCTGGCACATCTCGGGTTTCTCTCATTTGCTTTGGAGTGCATTACTGGTTTGTTTTAGACTTTCTAATTGCAACATTTGCAATGCCAGTGGTTTAAGTTACTGTTGTCAGAGTCATCATATTTCTTCTTTTCAGGTACTTGGGGCATTGTGTTAGTTATGCAGTTGTAGCATCTGTGCTTTTAGGGGCTGCTGTTTCTCGTCATTTATCAGTTACAAACCCATTAGCTGCAAGAAGGGATGCCTTACAGAGCACTGTGATTCGCCTAAGGGAGGGATTCCGTAGGAAAGAGCAGAACAGTTCATCTAGCTCTTCTGAAGGTTGTGGCTCAAGCATGAAGCGTAGTAGTAGTGTTGAAGTAGGTCACCTTGGTAATGTAAATGAAGCATGTATCAGGAGTATGGCTCAATGCACAGCTGATGGTGGTAACTGGAATAATGTTGTCCTGTGTCGAACTGCTAGTTCACAAGAGGGAATAAACAGTGACAAGAGCATAGATAGTGGAAGGCCAAGTTTTGCATTGCGTAGCAGTTCTTGTCGCTCAGTTGTTCAAGAGCCTGAAGTAGGGTCATCGGTTATTGACAAAAACATTGAGCCCACTAGCTCCTTGGTGGTTTGTTCTAGTAGTGGTCTTGAAAGCCAAGGCTGTGAGTCCAGTGCTTCAAATTCTGCAAGTCAACAAGCAATAGATTTGAATTTAGCTCTTGCATTCCAAGAAAGGTTGAATGACCCTCGGATTACATCTATGTTGAAAAGGAGGGCAAGACAAGGTGACCTAGAACTGACTAGTCTATTGCAAGATAAGGGATTGGATCCTAATTTTGCCGTGATGTTGAAGGAGAAGAGCTTGGATCCAACTATCCTGGCACTGCTACAGAGGAGTAGTTTGGATGCAGATAGAGACCACCGTGACAATACTGATATCACCATCATTGACTCGAACAGTGTTGACAACACTATGCCCAATCAAATTTCATTGTCAGAAGAATTGAGGCTTCATGGGCTTGAAAAGTGGCTTCAATTGGCAAGACTTGTATTGCACCACATAGCAGGCACTCCGGAGAGAGCATGGGTTCTCTTTAGTTTTGTCTTCATCGTTGAAACGATCATTGTGGCAATTTTTCGTCCAAAGACGATCAAAATAATTAATGCTTCACACCAACAGGTAGCAAGATCTCTCTTTACTTGGAGTGACTTTCATTTTATTTGTGGCATGCTGATTTATTTGAAAATCACTTCAGTTTAATGCTGCAAACTAATGGATTTATTATGCTTTCAAGGTTGTTTGGCGAGGTTTTATTTCTACTTCTCCTCATTTAGGTATTTGGTGAATTGTTATTTTTGCAGTTTGAATTCGGCTTTGCAGTGCTGCTGCTTTCTCCGGTTGTCTGTTCAATCATGGCTTTCTTGCGTTCACTTCAAGCAGAAGACATGTCCGTGACATCAAAACCTCGGAAGGTAGAACTTTGAATTAATGTATCAGACTTAATTTGCCGAACATTCTACTATGACTTTGCAATTTCTGTTGGCAATGGATATTTATATGTTCTTGTAATGAAATTGCAGAGATGAATAAGCAATCTGTCATTGAAGATTGCCTATTTGCACGTCTATATGAACACTAGCTTAATTCCAATTGAATGAAAATGCTTATCTGGATAAACAAATGCATAAGATAAAAGGCTGCAACAAGTCTGCTGCCATTTGAATTCTTAATTTTTTTCCTTCTGACCCATCTTTCTTACACATAGTAAAAGCTTCTTGACAAAGGCTAGCAGCTAGCATTTATTCCATCCCCGCCCTGAAATGAGTTTCTAATATGGTAGTTCTCTTGTGAATCCCGTATCAAATAGTCTATAACAGTCATAAAAGTAATTATTGCTTGCTAGCAATATGCATTCCTGCTACCTAATGCAGTAGTTTGATGAGCGCAGCTTCCCTTTCATAAGCTATTTCTAATGTTATTATTGGGTTTTTTGTTTTAACTCTGTCAACTGTGCCCTGTTTCCACAGTATGGCTTCATAGCCTGGCTACTCAGCACCTGTGTTGGGCTCCTGCTTTCTTTCTTAAGGTACAGTCCATACGATTCGATAAGTTAGCTCCTCTTTTCAAATTCTTCCCACCCTTCTGACATTGTCTTGTGCTTAGAATAAGTTCAAAGTTGATTGCTTATTAGGTCCCTAGAATGGCCTCTTTCAGTTATTGGATATTTTGTGTTGCGTATCATGAGAAGAGTGCAGGGATTGCAGCTGAGTTCCCTTCATGCATGATGTTTGACTTACTGTTTAACCAATGAAATTTGTTTGGTAACGCTATGATAACGGAGAACCGATTTTACGAATGGAAGCTGCCATATTAGTTGGACTACAAAATAGATTTTGTAGACTGTAATTTTGGTAAAAGATAATGCAACTGATGAAGATTGATAGCTATGAGGTACACTTCAGTGTCCTTTGTTTTTTAAATTTTCTATTCTTCTTGTTTACGGATTGATTAGGGTTTATTTAAGGGATGTGTCACCATAAGATTAGCTAAATTATAGAGCTCCTTCTTGTGCCAGATAGCAGTTTGATTGCCTAATCACCTCATTGTCCTAGCTTAATTGTGTCATTGCCTGAAAGCACGATATCTAATATGTGTTTAACAAGTTGATTGACTAGACTACAATGAATGTGGTTATTGAACTTAGATCACACGGAGAAAATGAAAAAGAAAAGCAATATGTTTATCGAGAAAAATTTTTATTCGATTTCTTTCTCATATTCATTATATCCATCAAAGTGTAATTTACATTTATTTTGGTTCCTTTTTATTTCTATTGTGGTTGTTGCATTAGCTGAATACCCTGTTATGCTTTGATATGTGTTTGTTTTGCAGCAAATCATCAGTTCTTCTTGGGTTGTCTTTGACTTTTCCACTTATGGTCGCTTGCCTTTCTGTTGCCTTTCCTATATGGATCCGTAATGGTTACCAGTTTTGGGTTCCTCGAGTACAATGTGCTGATCATACTGGAAATCATCATACATCTGGTGGGACAAAGGAGGTTCGATCTTTGTCTCTTGCCATCCTACTGTATTTTAACCAAAATATTATTTATAATGTATGTGGAGGTGTGAGAATATCTTGATTTGTGTTCTAGGATGAAATCTCATGGATATAAACGTGCATTGTGGGCTGTGGCTACTGGTTGCATTGCTATGTAGTTATTTATCAGTTGGTGGAATTTTTGCTATTGGTCATAGTTAGTATTTTTTTATATTTCATTGCTTGCTGTGTTTGTTTTCTTACTTGTCCTTTGGTGTTGTCTACATTTGTATTACAAGAGATACGGTTGATTCTATCATTTATTTAAACATATGCACCAAGTGTATGTTTGTGGCTAATGTAGATAGGATCTAGTTTTATTCAATCGGGGTTCATCTCTTTTATTCACTCCAAATATAAAGGTCAAGTTTGGGATCTTTCTTTCTCGGAATACTGCGGGTATGTATATTTTGCTTTTTTTGCCACCCTGTGTTCTGCTTCTTCTACTCATTGCTTTCTTGCCATTTTTGGACTTGCTTCATTTTTTCCATTGCTGGTTTTAACTTGTATAGTATTTTATCTGATGATTTAGGGAGCGGCAAATCTTTATTTAGAGAAAGCCCTTTTGCACTTTTCTTAAGTTTATTTGTGTTTTCCTCTTTACTACTTTTCTAACTTTTAGCCCTTTCTTTCTTATTCCTTCTTTCTTTCCTGCTATTGAGGAATCTCCTTGCTTCGGTTTTCTTTTCTGTTCTAACTTCTCTTAGTAATTTGTAAATTTTGTTAGGTTTTTGCTAGTGAGCTGTAATACTATCTAAGGCCATTTTTGGACTTGCTTCATTTTTTCCATTGCTGGTTTTAACTTGTATAGTATTTTATCTGATGATTTAGGGAGCGGCAAATCTTTATTTAGAGAAAGCCCTTTTGCACTTTTCTTAAGTTTATTTGTGTTTTCCTCTTTACTACTTTTCTAACTTTTAGCCCTTTCTTTCTTATTCCTTCTTTCTTTCCTGCTATTGAGGAATCTCCTTGCTTCGGTTTTCTTTTCTGTTCTAACTTCTCTTAGTAAAAATTTTGTTAGGTTTTTGCATGAGCTGTAACTATCTAAGGAAACAGCATTTGGGAGTCTATGGTCTGAGAGATTTGACACTTCTAGTCTAATCATTTCCACTTTTGCTTCTTGTCTACCTGGTGTTTGTTTTATAACATCTGGCTTTCCTTTCTCAGTAAATATCGTTCTCTTTCAGGGAGTTGTTCTTGTCATTTGTATATCAGTATTTGCTGGATCTGTATTAGCTCTAGGTGCGATGGTATCTGCAAAGCCTTTAGATGATTTACAATACAAGGGATGGACTGGAGAGCCGAAAAGCTTTACCTCTCCTTATGCATCATCAGTGTACCTTGGCTGGGCTATGGCATCTGCAATTGCTTTAGTAGTTACTGGCGTGCTTCCGATTGTGTCATGGTTTGCAACATATCGCTTTTCTCTTTCTTCTGCCGTCTGTGTTGGGATATTTTCAGGTAGTTTATCTCAATTTGCTTTGGTTTTGAGTCTGTACTCCACTGGGTTGAAGTAACATGTTAATCTACCATATTCTTTCCTCTACAATTCTTTTGTAGTTGTTCTCGTGGCATTTTGTGGTGCATCCTATTTAGAAGTCGTTAAATCTAGGGATGACCAGGTTCCAACGAAGGGTGATTTCCTGGCTGCTTTACTTCCTTTGGTTTGTATTCCAGCTGTTCTGTCACTCTGCTCTGGTTTACATAAATGGTGAGCAACTCCTGGTGATGCTAGTTTAGAACCTTAGCTGTATTATCCAAATTAAACTAGCACAAAGCTCGGTCATTGACAGTAATAGGTGCTCATATTTGCAGGAAAGATGATGACTGGAGACTTTCTCGGGGTGTATATGTATTTGTTGGCATTGGTCTTCTCCTCCTGCTTGGCGCAATATCAGCTGTCATAGTTGTCATCAAACCTTGGACTGTGAGGATTCCTTTGCTGTTTGCACTTCATTTTAGCTTTTAGCTGCAGTGAACCTGTCTAACTTGGCACTTTTTTTTCTCTTAATCGGAGACAGATTGGTGTAGCATTTCTTTTGGTTCTTCTCATGATGGTACTAGCTATTGGTGCTATCCACCACTGGGCTTCAAACAATTTTTATTTGACCCGAACACAGACATTCTTTGTTTGCTTCCTCTCTTTTCTTTTGGCTCTGGCAGCGTTTGTCGTTGGATGGCTTGAAGGTGAAAATGGAATCCATTTCTGCCGTATTTTATTTTGCTAACTCCATATGTATGTAGTTCTCTGGCATAAGTCATCACTGTGCTGTTTATGACATTATTTTTTTCACCTTTGCTGTTCAGATAAGCCATTTGTTGGAGCATCTGTCGGTTATTTTTCATTTCTGTTTCTTCTTGCTGGAAGAGCATTGACTGTGAGTTATATTGGTTTATCGTCATCCAGACTGTGAATCTTTCTTTTTGTACTTAATCTTGTCTTATTTGTGGTTGTTGTGCCTCATCTTCATTTGCATTATAGTGGAACCCTTTTTTTTGCAGGTGCTTCTTTCACCTCCAATTGTAGTTTATTCTCCACGAGTACTGCCTGTATATGTGTATGATGCTCACGCTGATTGCGGAAAGAATGTTAGGTTTGTCAAATGTCCTCTTTATTTCTTATCTCACTTGTCCTTATCAAAAAAAAAAATTTATTATCTCATTTGCCAGCACATTTCTAAATCTTAGCTTAAAATGCTTTATATTTGCTGATAACATGGGATGCACTGTGGGACTGGATAACTTATTCATACTAATGCCTGTGAAATTAATTGCTTGACAGTGCTGCATTTCTTGTGCTTTATGCAATTGCGTTGGCAACTGAGGGCTGGGGGGTTGTTGCCAGTTTGAAAATTTATCCACCGTTTGCTGGTGCTGCTGTATCAGCAATTACTCTTGTTGTAGCCTTTGGATTTGCTGTCTCTCGTCCATGCCTGTCTCTTAAGGTTTGTGCTACAACAACCAGTTTTTTGATGTTTGACATGGCCTCAACTTTGAGTGGATCCACAGCGATCTTTTGTCATGATAGCATCAATGGTGTTTTTGAGATGGTTAGATAGAAAAAAGAATTGTGCTCAGTCCCATGTCCCTCTTCACTGTTTGCTTCCGTCTAAGATCTTATCTGCATCAATCTCCAGATGATGGAAGACTCCGTGCATTTCCTCAGCAAGGAAACCGTTGTCCAAGCAATTGCTCGATCTGCAACAAAGGTGTGTTTGGTTTTTTCACAAATAGCCTTTTGAACGCATCTCTAAGTTCCTAGATGATTACTCAAGGCATCCCTATTTTAATTTTGTTTTTGGTGCTGGAAAGAAAAAAGAAGAGGGAGGGGGGGTTAGAGGGGATATCACTGTGACAAGGGATTTATAATATCTGAAGTGTAGCCTTGTTATCTAGTACCTTATCTTGTTGACTCAGCTTAACAACTTGATTTCTATAAGCTTTGTTGGATCTGTTGTTACCACAGTTGCTGATCCGTACCTACTGCTTTCTTTGGTTGTGTGTGTGCATGACAACTTAAAACACATACGTAAAAAGGTATGAACAGTTTGCTGTTTCTTTGAACTTCTAGTTAGGTGGTGCTTTAGCGGGTCTTTATTCTTCCCTTTATTTTGTGTGTTTGGTTTTGTTCTTATTTTTGCCTTCATATATGGTATGTTAGTGCCCACTCATTTATTTGGTTGGATATTACATCTTTTGTGTTTCATAAATCAGGAATGCTTGCTGGAGGAAAGTGTTTTTGCCTTTTTATTTCATTCAGTGAGGGTTTTTCTTTTAATTTGACTAATTCAAGGTGGTGTCTAAGTTGGATTTATTTGGCTTGCAGACTAGAAATGCATTATCTGGAACTTATTCAGCTCCACAGAGATCTGCCAGTTCGGCAGCTCTTTTGGTAGGAGACCCTACCATTTCTCGTGACAGGGCAGGAAATTTTGTGCTTCCCAGGGCTGATGTCATGAAACTAAGAGATCGTTTAAGAAATGAAGAATTAGTTGCTGGATCATTCTTCTGCAGAATCAGATATGGAAGAATGTTCCACCGTGAACCTGCTAATGATGTGGATCACAGAAGAGAAATGTGTGCTCATGCACGTATTTTGGCTTTGGAAGAGGCAATCGATACTGAGTGGGTGTACATGTGGGATAAGTTTGGTGGTTATTTACTTCTTTTGCTTGGTTTGACGGCCAAGGCAGAGCGAGTGCAGGTAAACACCCCCCCCCCCAAAGAAAAAGAAAAAAGAAAAAAAGAATTTTAAGTGCTTGCCATGTGAAGATGTGCTTGGTTGCTGAGAATGAATGATACCCATTGTTTTTGTGTTCTTGTAGGATGAGGTTCGCTTGAGACTCTTTCTTGATAGCATAGGGTTTTCAGACCTAAGCGCCAAGAAAATTAAAAAATGGATGCCGGAGGACCGTAGGCAGTTTGAGATTATTCAAGAGAGGTAGGTACTTGTAGGAAATAAAATTTTGCCTCTGACGCATATTCAGTCTTCTATTTTACGAAGCAGTGGATTCTTATGTTTGTAGTATTTCTGAACCTCCATTGACATGGCTTTGCAGTTATATAAGAGAAAAGGAGATGGAAGAAGAAATTCTAATGCAGAGACGTGAAGAGGAGGGAAGAGGTAAAGAAAGAAGGAAGGCTCTTCTGGAGAAAGAAGAACGTAAATGGAAGGAGATAGAAGCTTCACTTATTTCCTCAATACCTAATGCTGGCAGCAGAGAGGCAGCAGCTATGGCAGCTGCAGTGCGTGCAGTTGGAGGTGATGCTGTTCTTGATGATTCTTTTGCACGAGAGAGGGTTTCAAATATTGCACGAAGAATACGCACAACTCAATTAGCTCGTCGAGCACTTCAGGTTGAGTTCTCTAGTCATAATTTGGTTTTTGGTCTGCTTATCAAACATTGAGAAATACTCTCAAGTAAAACAAAAAAGTTATGATGTCCTTGTCTCTAAGCACAATAATATTAAGGACACTCGTTCTTTGGAATCTTGTCAAATTGCCAAGTATATAGATCTGTATATCATTCTTCTCCCCCCCCCCCCTCTTCTGATGTTTTCTACATTTTCCTTCCAAATTTTTTTCCCAAGCCATATCACTGTTTCCGCCATGGGAAGGTGATGTACCTCCCTGCGTTATTGGTACATCTTTTCTCCATCATAAAGTATCTCTTCTTGGGGTGAAAATAAAATCTCTGGGTAAGTGGTCATAAACCTTAAGGTCTCTCTACACCATTACAGTTGCTTAATCTTACTCTGTACTATAATCTATTTGCTGCTTACTCTGTACTATAATCAATTTGAACCTGCTTGATTTCTGTTAGTCAATGCAAAGACATGGCCTTTTAGTATATACTGGACCAGACTGACTGAACCTAGTGTACGTCACTGTCATTGGCAGACGGGGGTTGCGGGTGCTGTATGTGTTCTTGATGATGAACCTACTGCAAGTGGTAGAAACTGTGGCCAGCTTGATCCCAGTGTATGTCAAAGTCAAAAGGTTAGTTTTTCCATTGCAGTGATGATCCAACCCCAGTCAGGGCCAGTTTGTCTTTTAGGCACTGAATTTCAGAAAAAGGTATGTTGGGAAATTCTGGTGGCTGGTTGTGAGCAAGGTATTGAGGCTGGACAAGTTGGGCTTAGATTGATAACTAAAGGTGATAGACAGACAACTGTCGCAAAGGAGTGGAGTATCAGTGCCACATGTATTGCCGATGGAAGGTTTGAGCTTTTTCTTTATTACTTTATCACAATTCTGCAATATTGTGGTGCATGTGCTTTGGTTCTCTTTCATGGAACTTATTCTGTTCTTATTTGTTTCCCATTATGTTTTGCCTTTGTCATTGCATCATCATGCTGTTACCCTCAGTACTTTAACTATAATTCACCTTCACCTGTGTTTCACAAATGTTTTGCAGGTGGCATATTGTGACAATGACAATCGATGCTGATTTAGGCGAGGCAACTTGCTTTCTGGATGGTGGTTTTGATGAATGCCAGACTGGGTTACCATTGCATGTGGGTAATAGCATTTGGGAGCAGGGGACAGACGTTTGGGTTGGTGTTAGACCACCCATAGATATGGATGCATTTGGGAGATCAGATAGTGAAGGAGTTGAGTCCAAGATGCATATAATGGATGTTTTCCTCTGGGGAAGGTGCTTAACTGAAGATGAGATTGCTGCTCTTCACGCTGCTATTGGATCAGCTGATTGCAGTGCTATCGATTTTCCAGAAGATAATTGGCAGTGGGCAGATTCACCCTCTAGAGTACGTGCCTTGCAATGTTTTATTTTCATATCCTTGTACTTTTGCAAAAAGTTTACAAAAAGGCAGAAGATAATACTTAATGTTTTGGCTAAGTGTGTTAACTAGTTCTGCTCAATGTGCTTTGTCTAGATTGATGGTTGGGATAGTGATCCTGCGGATGTAGATCTATATGATAGGGATGATGTAGATTGGGATGGACAATATTCAAGTGGGAGAAAAAGGAGGTCAGAGCGGGATGCAGTTGTGGTCGACGTGGATTCTTTTGCCAGGAGGTTTAGGAAACCTAGGATGGAAACACAAGAAGAAATCAATCAACGGATGCTTTCTGTGGAACTGGCTGTCAAAGAAGCCCTCTGTGCAAGGGGTGAAAAACATTTTACTGATCATGAGTTTCCTCCAAGTGATCAATCATTGTTTGTGGATACCAAAAATCCCCCTGCAAAGTTGCAGGTTTGTTTTCCCGACTTACTGATTGCCCTTAGATGCATTTATTTTTCCTATTGCTCCAGCATTATTGGTCTTGCAACATAGGTTGTTTCTAAGTGGATGACACCTGCGGAAATTGTGGAAGAGAGCCGTCTGGCCTCCGGTCCATGCTTGTTTTCTGGGGCAGCAAATCCTTCAGACGTTTGCCAGGTTTGGTCCCTTTTTTGCAACATGTTGCATAAAGCTTGTAGTCTGGATCACGGACATTTTGTCGTAGTTATATCTCTTGAAGGATTCAGTAATGCCTTGCCTTGCTTTAATGAGTTGCTTAGCCGTTTACTCAACAGGGTCGATTGGGTGATTGTTGGTTTTTGAGTGCTGTAGCTGTGTTAACGGAAGTTTCAAGAATATCAGAAGTGATTATTACTCCAGAGTATAATGAGGAAGGAATTTACACAGTCCGCTTCTGTATCCAGGTAATGGCACTTACGATGGGTTTTATTTTTCTCTTTTTCTTCCTTTTTTGTGTAGAAAGAAGAAAGGTGAGGAGGGGTTTGGATTGAACATTTTCCATGCCTTAGTTGGATTGGAATCCTTGGAGTGAGTTTTATAGATGGTTAGCTTGCAATTTATAATGGAGAAAAGTAATGACTGTTTTTGACTTTTTTCTTAACTTTCTGCTGCTATAATATGGAGTTTCTGTCTGTTTACAGCACCAAAAGTCCTCAAAGTAGTTGGAAAACTTATATTCAGCCTTTCCTTTCGAGAGCCTTTTTTTGTTAAGTTCCTCCTGCAGTTTCGGGGCAAGATGAGAAAGTTCCACATCTGCCATTTCTCAAGTCATGACAACTTTTTCTCATGAATTGGATTATTGATTGTCACATTATGTCTTGCAATGATGATACTGAAGTTTGTCAAAAGAATTCCGTGTTGGTCATTGTTGGATTAGTATGCTGATGGTGCATAATAGTGTCTTTTTTGTTTTTTAAAGGGTGAGTGGGTCCCAGTTGTTGTTGATGATTGGATTCCATGTGAAGCTCCTGGTAAACCAGCGTTTGCTACCAGTAGGAAGGGTAATGAGCTCTGGGTCTCTATTTTGGAGAAGGCATATGCCAAATTGCATGGCTCTTTTGAGGCACTAGAAGGCGGGCTTGTTCAGGATGCTCTTGTGGACCTCACTGGAGGTGCTGGTGAGGAAATTGACATGAGGAGTGCCCAGGCCCAGATTGATCTTGCAAGTGGTAGATTGTGGTCTCAATTGTTGCGATTTAAAAAGGAGGGATTCCTGCTTGGTGCTGGGAGTCCTTCAGGTTCAGATGTGCACATTTCTTCCAGTGGCATTGTGCAAGGGCATGCTTACTCTTTATTGCAGGTATATTTGGATGCTACTTATCTAATCTATTAATCATATCTGACTCCAGGACTTTGATGAAGGTGATACTTTTCTCTATTTGACTATCATTTAGGTGAGAGAAGTTGATGGCCACAAACTTGTTCAAATTAGAAATCCTTGGGCTAATGAAGTTGAGTGGAATGGACCTTGGTCTGACTCATCACCTGAATGGACTGATAGGATGAAGCACAAGCTGAAGCACATTCCCCAGGTACTTATTCTTTCTGCTGCCCTATATTATATGAGAGGATTCTACTGTCTTTTCTATGTCAATTATTTTTCTATTTCTTGAAGAAATGTTTGGCAGTTGTATAAACAATTTTTTATTTCATATTATTGTATCATATCGTGTGCGATGATCAGAAATTTTGAACGTACTTATATCTGTTACCTTTAGAGAAGTCTAATTGCTAATTCCCTGAATCTGAACTTCTTGAACAGTCAAGAGATGGTATATTCTGGATGTCTTGGCAAGATTTTCAGATTCATTTCCGGTCTATATATGTTTGTCGTATCTACCCCTCAGAGATGCGCTATTCTGTTCATGGCCAATGGCGTGGTTACAGTGCGGGTGGCTGCCAAGATTATGAAACATGGCATCAAAATCCACAGTTCCGATTGAGAGCAACGGGATCAGATGCATCACTTCCATTCCATGTGTTCATAACCTTAACTCAAGTAAGCTGTAATGAACCTTCTGTCAATTTTTCATTCACAGGAAGACACATGGTTTTCACTGGATGTTTTCCAACTTCTCTGACAATTTTGGTATTCAGGGTGTGGGATTCTCAAGAACCGCTGCTGGTTTCAGAAATTATCAATCTAGCCATGATTCAATGATGTTCTACATTGGGATGAGGATACTCAAAACCCGTGGCCGTCGTGCTGCTTACAATATATATCTACACGAATCAGTTGGTGGGACAGATTATGTCAATTCTAGGGAAATATCGTGTGAAATGGTTCTAGACCCTGATCCAAAGGGTTACACAATAGTGCCTACTACCATACACCCTGGGGAAGAAGCACCATTTGTACTTTCTGTTTTTACGAAAGCATCAATAACCCTGGAAGCTTTATAGTATGCAGGATGGCTCTTCTATTGATTTTGTACAATGGGCTGAGAGCATGTTTGCAGAATTTTTGAATTGCTTGGGTCGTGCATGGATCATTAACTCCTGCGGGCAGGTTTTGTTGTACATCAGTACACAGAATCACAAGGTATTTTTCTGTCTCTCATTCCCCATTGTCTTCTTATTCTCCCACAGGAGATAGGTGCTTCTCGAAAGAATCCAGCGAATTCTTTTTTCTTTGATCATTTACATGCTATAGCATATCCAATTCTTAGTTGATGACAAACGGAGGTTTCCTAGGAATTACGCACCTTCATTCAGCTGTAACTGGTGCTGTTACCAAAACTGGACTTGAGATTTTGGTCTTTTGCAGGTTATATTGATGTGATTTTCTGCTATGAGGATGGCCTATTGGAGTTGTGCGTTTCGGATCTTCATTCTTTCTGCAAGCTCGAAGCTTTGGAAAAATATTTAATTTCTGAATGAGCTGCCATGCTATTGTCTAGACAAGAGGAATGGTTAAAAAGAAATGGTGTCTCATGATAATCTGGTGGCTTCCGCAGCCTGGCTCTGTTGGGTTACGTACTTGTGCATGGCGATGGTTGGAAAGGGTTTTCGGGTTCTTCTCTTCTGTACATAATAGTGGGTACTGCAAGGGATATAGGTGTGATGATGTAAATGAGGCCCGAAAAAAAGAAAGTTGAAAAGAAATAGGGAAATAATTAGTAATGCGTAGTTGAAGGGGGAATATAGGAAAGCATTGTAGCTGGGAAAGGGTTTATATTTTCAGCTGCAGTTTTGAAAGTTCGTTGTAATCCCAAAAGAATTGTATAAATGTTAGTTGTTGCAATATAATCCCCATTTCCAATTGTTTGTAATCCAGTTGATTTTCACCTCTTCTCCCCTAAAGTTTTCCGATTGGTAAGGATAATTGATGCTTAAATGTTTCAATTTATTGGCTTAATTACTGATACAGTAGCTATAGTATTTATTTTTAGCAAATCAGCTGGTGAGATATAACTTTGAATGGACTGGTTTTGTAGTTCATTTTTTAAATATAGGTCTTTTCATCTACTAAAAATCAGTCCATCAACAGAAATAAAGTTCGAAATAAGTTATTCAATTCTAAAAATAGACATCTCATCTTGAATCCATTTTGGTTTTCTATTGGTTGACTAGCATTTATAGTTTTAGTTAATTCCTTGTTCTTGTAGGGGAAGAACATAGAAAATCCGTTAAGCTCTTGTTCGGGAAAATAAATACAATTACTACCTTAGAATAATACAAATATCGATACATACATTATAACAAAATGATACCAATAAATATCTAGCTAAAATAATCAAATTCTTGGCTCAGAAAGTAAAGATATCATTTTAACAACTTGCTGAGAAAAGAAACATCTATTAACACTCAACTCCAGTGACTAAAAATGTCAATTACTCCCTTGTCAATTTCTTAGAAGAAAGAAAAAAAGAAATATTGCTTACTACCTTTAAGGAAAAACGAATGCTCAAAAAATAAATATAAAAATAAAAATATATCTGTTAATACCTTGTTCAGAAAATAGAAAATGTTAATTCCCTAGACTCCCCTGTTGCCGAAGAGGGAGAAGTGAAAAGCAAAAACTCAATTCCATTTCAGAAGGCGGTACCAGATTCTGTGACAACCCTTTTTCCATTTTGAGTGGCAAGGAATCCAGCGGGGGTATAACTCAGTCCAAAATCTAAGCCAGATGCAAACGTGTCCGTGCATATGCAATGCAACTTCTGAGAGTGAAACGACATAAAAGCAAAACGCAAAGCATGATTAAGAAGTAGACAAAAGCATCAAGGGGGTAGCGAGGAAGAAAATTATTTCCAAGAAGTTAAATTGGCAGAGCAATTTCTACAGAAACAAACAATACAAGGGAGACACAGAGAGACCCGTTTCACAGAATTAATTTTCTTTCTTTTCCTTTTCCTTTTTCTCCTCTCCTCCACTTCTCACTAAAAGAAAAAAAAAATCAAGTTTCCTTGCCTGCCTCCTTATTTGTTGAAATCTCTCATTCTGACTCACTATCCATACTTCCCATGGCCTTCAACCCTCTGGGTCTCTGCATCACCTGTAGACAAATCACATATCCTTCAGCAACTGTGAATTTATCAGAATTCCATATATTTGGTTGCTCAGAAAACAGAGGTAAAAGTAGGAAGTACATTTAAGTCGAAACTCAGGTTGAGCGGATTTTTTTGTTTTTTGCTTCCAAATCTCAAGTACCAAACACTCAAAATATCATTTAATTTCCTTCTCTTTTCCTGCATTTCTCAGCAACCAAACTGTATGAAGCAAAGCATTAAACAGACACAACAAAGGGTAGAGAGAAGATCGAGGGAAACCAATCAGTACCTTCTTTGAAGCCTTTTTCTCCCTCACCTCATACCTCTCTTGGCATAGATCTGATAGCCATGCACCTGGACTGACCAACTGCACACGGAATACACGAGAAGTAAGGAATAAACATACATGCAAGTCTCAAAAGTAGTTTTCTACCAAATTTTCATGTCAAAACAGAAAATTGCTCATTGCTATGATTAAGAGAGTTACGAGTAGGCTTTTCTGTATCAGCTTAGCCCTCTTCTTGGGCCTTTGAGGAAGCTTACACCCTTTCATAGCCATAAAATCCTCCTCCTTTTCTTTGCTGGACAGTGTAATAAACAGCTTTGGCCAAACAAACCCTCTGTCTTCCTTTACATGATCCATCAACACCTTCCCATTATCATCCAAACCCAACGAACCCCTTGTTGTGTAATATCGATCCTCCTTGTCCGGCGATGCTACTGTTGCCTTCCGGTTATTCATTGGCAAGTCAGAGTTCCTAAGGACCAAAAAGAAACAGGAAGTATTAACACTTTCGTTATCCAAATAATTAGATTGGCTTTGTGAAAGACACACTTAAACATTACAGTGAAAACTCTTTTTCATTCATCATATAATAACAACCACTGAGACAACTGGTGCATAATTCCTATATTCCTACCTTTCCTTAGAAACAAGTTAGTGTAAATCAACTTGCACTTCCTTTTTCTGTTTTGTTCCAATTACTTCCTTCTATTTACAATGCTGCACCATCAGATCAAATTAACCTAAGAAAATGCAACCGACCAGATATAGAATAATGGCTAATGTAAGCAAGGGAGTAAAATCGAATGCTTTTCATGGATCTAAACTAAACATGCCAGCCACTCCAACGAACACCGTTACATCCTTTTTTTTTTCTTCTTCTTCTTTTGTTTCCTCCTGCTGTTTCCCCCCCAACCTTTTCCTAGCAACCAACAGAGAGAGTAAATTCGTCCTGTAAGCCTTCTAAAGCTTGAAACTTCCTCTACCTCTACCACTACCACTACCACTCATTTTGTTTTGAAGAAACCCCGTACAATACTCCAACTTTACATTTAAATTGTCAAATCGCTTCAAACTGCTAAAGATTTTTCTCTCTCTCATCGTCAGGGTGTTTGTTTGTCTTACTTGTGGAGTCTTTGGAGCTGCGGAGAACCCAAGCCTTTCTCGGCAGTGCCAACGACGCGGCGATCGACACGAGAAGTGATTTTCTTCTTCCCTAAACAGTCGGATTTGTCGGCCAAGCTTTGGTCTTTGACTTTCACGCATCTAAGCCTCTTTCTGTTACCCCATTGCAGCCCAAAGTCCTCCGTAGCTCTATTGATGTTATGCCCTCTTTGACTCTTGGCTTCCGTTTCCTTTTCCATTCCTCTGCAACAAAAACCCATACCTTTACAAATTAGGCAGTACCCATTTGTGTTTACCTTCTGAAAGCAATAGAACACACCGAGAAATTGAGATAATTTGCTAGAAAATTGTGGCAATGATAAGTGCTTACCGACCTCAAGATCTAAGGAGCACACGACGGGTTCTATGCAGAGGCTCTCAAAATCAGCCTGCATTTTCAATCGTAAGGCAATATTCATCAATGCAATTCTACATAAAGGAAAGCCCGCCAACAAAGCGAATAAAAGAGTGAAGAAGTTGTTTGATTGCTGAGGAAGTCTGGGGAGAGAGAGGAAATAAACAAAGGAAGAATCCAATCGCAATTACCACGCTCAAAATAGCTCATTTCGCATCCTTTAGGAGTTCTCCTCGGCAACCAAACAATCCATGACTGCAAATGCAGAGAGAGAGGGGATGGGGGTAGAGCGAGAGCGAGAGAAATCGAAAGAGTTGAAAAAAAAAAGAGTTGTAATTTCTCACAGCAAATCAAAAAGAAAAGAATTCCAGAGAAAAGTCAGGGAATGAAAAATCAGCATCCCAAGCTTTTGTATTCTTTGAGCTAAAGAAATCAAACTATAGACAGGGAAAAAAAAAAGGGGCTGTATTCTGTAATCTTCACCCAAATTGATCTCCCTCTGTTTTCTCTGCTCTGTTTCTTCTCACCCTACTTCGGTTTTCTTCGCTAAAAACTTGAAAGTTCACATTTGGTATGGAAAATAGGTTGGAAATGACAATGACCGTGGGATGTTGAATGGACGGCCAGATGATTTTCCCTCCAACTCACCCAGCATCCGCCTTTGCCAAATTGGTGCTTGGAGGGTTTCTTTGGCCTCTTGGAGCACGTGACAATGACTTAGAGCACGTGACATTGCCAATCTCAACCATCCATGGACTGTATTGCAGTATTGGTTGATTCTGATCTTCACAGTTTACACAAGTTGGGGTTTAGAAAGGTTGGGGAAGGACTTCACACTTATCACACTGACCTGTAAATTGGGCCGTTGATTAACAATTAGAGAAGCCCAACGTAGCCCATAACTGAAAACTTGCCACCAAATATGGCCCAGCCCATGCTCATTCCAACCAAACATGGGCCCGAGTCTTTTATTTGGCTCAAGCAGTCGGCTCAGTTCAAGCTTAGCATTCTTTTTTTACTCTTCTGGTGTGTTTGCATTTGGTCATTTAACCGGCTTATTTGCTTGAATATGGACCTTAAACATTTGGTCCATTCAGCTACTTTTACACCTGATGACGACTGGGAAGATCCAAACAAGATTTAAACCTTTGGTGTTCTTTTACACTAATCAGCATATTAAATCCCCACAAAAACCTTTTTAGCATAGCATGGCTTCAAAGGCAATGACTGAATGAAGTTGACGCATGACCAAAATGACGATAACATTTTTGACCCATTTTACATATGTTGATAATATTATTATTAATTCATTAAGTCATCGAGAGTATTATTGTCATAAGAATGATGCAAAGTATATATTAATAGTTGAAGGGTGTAATAAGTCAAACTCTTATAATTGATAGGTGAAAATTGTATTTATATCCTGAAATTGTCTAAGATAATTTGTATCCTTCACTATCAAATTAGATGTATCTCTTGTGGCTGTTGGTGCTACCGACTATTAAGTCCGATTTAACTATCGGCTCTTTGAGTTCGGTTTATTATAAGACCTCTTAGTTCGTTTAGGTCTTTTGTTAGCTTTCAAATTGTTTTTATGTTTTGTATTGGCTGTTCGAATATTAATATATTATTTCTGTTGCTTTAAAAAAAAAAATTGCATCTCTTAACGAGCCAGAGCCAGAGCCAGAGGAGCTTGCCGCGGAAGCCTCTTTCCAATGACTAGCTGGAGTTCATAACTATCTCGACTCTTGCAAAAGCCCTGCTAAACAGAGACACAAGTGGCTAATAACTCATTTGGGGATTAAAGTTAAAGTTCACTAGAAAGAAGAGCTGAAACCGAATTGAATAATGTATAGGAGCTAGGCTTTACTGACAAATGCTGTCCTTTTCTTGGACACTTGGGATCATTTCCATGCCTTTGTTTTAAAGCCAGAGGGGGTCCTGCCAAGTGCTAACCTGGTGGTTGTGGTACGGCGCAGTGGGTTCCTGACCCACCCAAATTCACAGCGGTTAATATGGCATAGAAAGCAATAGGGACCATCGGTTCAAAATTTGAGGCCCCATATGCCAGTGTTGGTATTTGAAGCGAAAAGGGTAGTCATGAGTCAGGAGTCATGAAGCAGGGAATTTTTAATCTTCTTCTGGCACCATGCAAGGCATTCTTATGTTAGATAAATGATGCTGTTGGATCTGAGTGAGAACATCAAACCGGCTCTCCAAGTATATCCAACCTAATCATCTTAAAAAAAACCATAGAAAGGGGTTGGCTTTGGAGTGTTTTGTACTGTTTCGACTTTGCTGATTGCAAGTTAAACACACTTTAGGTATGCAATTGGATGACCTAATTCCACATGGGTCGGCAAGAAAAAGTAAGATCGAGAAAAAGGAAAAGAAAACCCTTAATCAACATTAAAAGTAAATAGAAGAAAAAGGGTAAAAGAAACAGAGGCAAGTAAAGTAATGAAAAGATCCTGAGATGTTTGGGAAGTTACAAGGAAACTTGCTTTATTTCAAAATATCTACTCCTTCATGAAGAGTCCTACTTGCGTCACTCGTCCTGCTTTAGTTTCAGACATTGTAGTACAATCGAGAATTTTCTGGGAAGATTCATGTCTTACAACGGTCAATTAGGTCTAGACTCTAGAAAGCAGTGGACGCAGTTTGTAGAGATAAAGAGGCATAAGGGGTCGGTCAAGTATGTAGGCGAGAAATTGCTGATCTTTTTCATTTCACAAGAAGCCTTTGTTATGAAGTTACCAATCCAAGCCATTGGATTACACGTTTATTGTGAAAATATCACCTAAACTGACTCTGTCCTGTAATAGTCAGATTTGAAAACAGCTGAGGAAAACAAAAGAAATCAGCGAATTCAATGCGCGGATTTTGATGTTCTACCTTATAGTATGCGTGGTATTCTGCATCTTGATAAGTTAGGTTTTGCTAATATTAGATTTTAGGCTTCTAGGTCTGTTTTTGGATTGTTTTTTTTTGTTTTTTTGAGTCATTTGTTTGGTTTTTAGAACCTTAGATTTTGAATGTAACCACAATATTCCTCTGGCATAAGTAAAGATTTTGAATAAAATTCGTAGGTACCTTCCTTTTTTGTAAAAAGAAAAAAAAAACACCAACAGATTGATTAAGATTATCTTTCTTTTTCTAGAGCTTCACCAATACTTCTAGAGATTCACCAATACTTCTAGAGTTCCAAATGGGTAATTTTTTAGCATCATTTCAAACCTCATAATCTCTTGACTAGATAGATCATTGTCCTGGACAATCAAACATCCTCATCACAAAAGGAAAACTGTGAACATCTATGAATTGGTCTAATTCCAAGAGGATGTAGACTATGCACCAACTTGTTTCTGTCAAAAATTAGGTAGCCATTGTAGCCATTCACTAACACGATTACACCCACTAGAACAGCTACCATTTTCTTTCTCATTAGGGATATTAATTGAAAAACCAGCTCATACTCGGCTGATTTTCTAGTTGATGTTAACTTCAAGTCGCCTAGACCAAATAAGAACAACATGCTATCATCATCATTAACAGACAGAACAGATCCATTTCCTTTGAAAATCAAATGGACAGTGAGATTTGCCAGCCTTGTGAAGCTTGAAAACAAATCAACATTCCTTTGTGGAAGGCAAAAAGCATTATTGGGTCAGTGTTCACCAAACATGCCACTAAGATTTTGTCTTTGGTAAATCACTTAGATATTCTACCTACTGTTTAGAGTGCTGGTAGTTAGTCACTTTCACAAAGGGGCACTCTTTTTTAATTAGCCAAGACATGTGATTAGCAATTTTAATCTCCTTCTCTCCCTTGCACTAAAGAAATTGAAATGAATATAATTCATTCTATGTCTTTCCTGCATCTTCTTTGGAGTATAAATGGCTATTTGGGTAGAAAATAAAGAAGAAAACCAAATAAACTATTTCCAAATGAAGGATAATTTTGTTATTCCCTTAGATTGAATTGGGAATTTCCTTCAATTTGGGACGTTGACAAAAAAGAAGAAGCAATATTTCTTAATTATTTTGGGGATACAATTGATGACGAACCAGGAATCATGCCCCCCATTTTCGTTCCAGCACAAGCAGTTCAACAAACTACAAAAAGCTCAACATACATTCACACCCCGAGTCCTACCTAAAAAGAAACTCAAAACAACTCATCAACCTCTCATTTCCTACCGAAACAAGAAATCAGAATCATTTCCACCTGCGGAAATTACTCGCAGGACAACAGAGAAAGAAAATTAAACTACTAATAATATCGTATACTCCGCACAAAAATGCCAAAACAGTAGTTAAGAAGACAGCAAAAAGTGGGGACGCACCAAGCCATTCTTGACAGCTGTATGACAATGGCAGGGCCAACCTGTACTATCACCCCACAACGTTCATATTCTCTCTCTCTCTCTCTCTCTCTGGTTTATAAATACTACTAACCCATTGCCATTGGCTTCCACTGCATCTCTACCATTCCTTTGTTGCCAAACGGAAATCCATCTCCAACGAAGGAATTGTAGAGCTTCTTCCTCCTAGCTTTAAGAGAGATGGAGGCAATGAAGTTGAAGCTCTTTGTTGCAATCTTGGTGGCGTTGATGGCCATCTCTTCTGTGCAAAAAGCTGCAGCAGCTGAAGCTCCAGCGCCAAGCCCAACATCTGACTCTGCCATCTTTGTGCCCACATTCTTTGCGTCTCTCGCAGCTCTGGCTTTTGGGTTGTTCTTCTGAGCTATAATGGTCAACTCCGACGACCACATAGATGGGCAGCATGATGGTTCATTTATCTTTAACCCCTTTTCTCATCTCTCTCTCTCTCTCTCTCTCGAAATTGACAAGTATCAAGCTTTTCACGACTTTGAGAGATGAGAGTGGAAACGGGTTTGGATCTTATTTCATTATTTTTGAAAGGTTCAGGTTAATTTAACTATTGTTCATTTTGTTCATTTGGTTGATGGGATTTGTTTGATTATGATTGATGTGTTCTTTTATGGTATTGTAATATAAAGTCTGTTTATTTGTGTATTTTCTTAGATGGGATAGATTCAGGCTAATAAGGAGATCCTCTGGAGTAATGTAGTGACTGGTGGTGGATATTTGATCTCTTTCTTGTACTTCTTGTTCCATTGTTTCCTCGCCTTTTGTATTTGTGACCCATTTGCTGTAATAAATTATATTCTTGTACATTACATTTCTGGAAAAAAAAAAAAAAAATTCTGTCTCTTATTTGAAAGAATTTCATTATTGGCCGGACTTGGCCAAGGATTTGAGTTACCATGTCTGTTTATCCTTCGAAGGGGTGAAAAATGAAAGAAGCCAACTTCAGTGTTTGGAGGTGTGAGGTAAGAATCAGTGATGAGCTGTCGCTTGGCAGATCTAAGGGGTTTTTGTGTGGCTATGGACCTAAGGTAAAAGACACTGTTTTGCTGGTACTGATGTCATAGACAGTGGCATGTGAATTCAACAGTCAGAAAGAGGGTTCTGAGTGAAATCTAAAAAGCAAACTTGACGTAAAGTGTCTCTGAAGCATTAAAAAAATTAAGGCATTTGTCTGGTTTTTGGCTGTGGACCTTGAAAGCGTCTCCTGTTGTCAACAAATTATGCAGTACTCCATAGCCAACTTGCACAATGAGACTTTGGAAAGAGATAGGAAATTACACTGACAATAACAGGTTGCCATGTAGTTACTGATTTGGTGTCTTGGTTTCCCTTAAAAACTTAAAACAGAGTGAATTTGACCAGCAAGAAGTATAGGGGTTCGAATGAGAAGTCCATTTTTTTATGTTCTAAGAAACTCTAAAGCATTCATGGATGACTTCATTGGATGCTCCCGATGAAACCTCCAAAATGGGCCAGGTCTACCCAAAAACTTGTGGTTGTGATGAATCAAAACCACTAGGGAAGAAAACATGTCTGTGGAATGCACATCGAAAGAATTGGTTTAAAATCATGATGTGATGGCAACTTCTGACTGTTCTATTGTAAGCTCCCAATGTTGTTAGTGAAAGCTTCTTTCGTCCCCAAATGTGCCGCCTCCAAAAATATATATATATATATATATATATATATATATATATATATATATGAGAAAAAACAGATCATTGTCTTTACATTTTTTGGGACTTTCAGAGAAGCTTTGTTTATTATCTAGACCTTCTTCCTGGTGCGACCACTTCCATGAAAAAAAATTCCAAAACTTTTGAGTTCTAGAAACTGGCAAGGCATTAACCTTTTGTTTATTCTCTGTAGTAACTTGCAAACAATTAAGGTGGTAAAGTATATGCTAAGGCGTGTAAAGAAGGGAAAATTTGAACGCTTCTTGAAAGAAATATCTCAAGAAATAAAAGGAAATTGAGAAATTATTGAACTGGGGTAATGATGTGAACCTATGAACTGCACATGCTTTCTGGGGTCGTGGAAAGTTGGAGACCATACAGAGACAACTTGCAAAGACAACAAAACCCACCTTTGTTTAACCTCACTTATTGCCTTAATTTCAGAACCCTCGACTCAATTTGATTTCTTCTTCTTCTTCTTCTTGTTTTGTTCATTCTGTGCTCCCCCTGCATAATGTCATCTCCACCCACCACATGCATGAAACAAAGAAGATCCTTCCCTCTTCGAATTTGCTCAGGTTTATCTTTAAAATTGACTAAACTAGAATATAAGAAAGATCTCAAACATGAAACATGGCAGATCATATGAATATGCTTTGCACATGGAGTCTATATCAGATTTAAAGGCAGAAGACAGACATACATGATTACTCGCAAGAGTAGTTAGATTGAGGTAAGCTTTGTCTCTACGCCAAGGCTTCGAGAGGAATGGGCCCCGGCAATTAGTGCCAACCATGTTACTTTGCTTCATCGCTTTTATTCTCTTTTTTGTCGAACAGAGATTCCACATTTTCTTAGAAGATACTGATTTCATCATTCTGACATAGGCATCGTTTTTCAACATTTGATATCTTATTGGGATTTTTTTTTTTTTTTTTTTTTTTTTTTGGTGGGTGGGGGAGGGTAACGAGGGATAAATCTGCACCACCCCTATGCACTGGGCCTGGATAAACCTGGATCAAAATAGTCCCATTGAAAGGTTTAACATTAAGATAAACCTCGGACGTGATGCAGCGAGCTCTCATCACGCATATCATTTAAGTCGCTATATTTTTGTTGCTATGGAGATTAAAACCAAGGACCTTCCATTTAGAAGGCATTCACCTTCGCCATTTCACCCACACTCGAGCATATTATTATTCGTAAATTTGACTATGCCAAACCTAACATTTTGTTCTGTCTTTTTGTGGGTACTACTTCTGGTGCTAAGAAAGATGAAAATGATACTGCAAACAGTTTGTGAAAAAGAAACCCTACGAGAAGTACATGCGTATCTTACTTATCGGACTCCTTGAACCATGCAGCTCTCTCTATAGTGCATGATATTGAAAAGCTTAAGTTAAACGAAGGAATTTTATACTTCTTCCTTGGTTATTTCTCAAAGCAGAAAGATGGTAAGTTGGTGACTGTGATCATATGAGATCAGGATCTTCTCCAATTTGCTGTCCGAATTGGATGATCCAATTTAAAGAAATTTAATCACATAGCAGATAAGTCTCACAACATTCAATATTGTCTGTATTAATTACCGAACATCGTAAACCCCACAGTAATACCTATATATTATGTCTATTTCCCTTCGAATTGGAGTATTTAACTATCTAATTCGGACAGCAAAACTGCAGATTTATATCCAGCTTGTGTAGAAAGGCCAGGCTGGACAGGCTAACTTACCAAAACCTTTTCTGAAACCTACGGCCAAAATTGGTTGTGAATTTAGAATAGTACAATTGGGTTGACACAAAAGCCGGTTGATGACTAAACCAACTCGGTAGAGCTGAAAATTCGCTTCCTACCACATGTTTGCAACAAGAAACTTCCCTAGAGGGCATTCTTTTACCTGTGGAAGGTGATTGTTATAGAACTTTCCCTTAGGGGACATTCAAAAGACTTCATGAAGAATCGGAAAGGTGGGACTGAATTGGAGTCTAGGGAGGAAACTTAATATCTTTCCCATCTGCAACTAAAAATTAGCATTTGTTAAAATGTACTAATCACGTTTAATTCAGTAACTATCCGCTGCCCTACAACATCCATGTACAATTCTATAAATCTGCATTCTAGCTACACAAGTTAGACCTAACTAATTCTACCCAGGCTGTTCAATTCCAGTCTGGGAATCCAAAACTTTGGGGTCAATGGGCCAAAACTACATATACAGATTACATGCTACAATTATTGTACAATGAGAAAAAAAAAACACCATTCACACTATAGCACAGCCTATTCAATTCTCATTTCGGATTTACCTTTGTATAGAATCTCTGCTCTGAAACCAGCCTAAGTCATTTCCTACTCTGTTAATGTTTAACCTACACATGCAACTTCTCTGGCTGCCGAGAGAGCTCTTTATCAGCAAAATGAAGTAGCCTTCTAAGTCTCAAAACCATGTCACAGTGGAAAGGCAATGCAGTTCGTCGCTCCAAGTATGCTGGGCTAACAGTCATCCATGATAGTGCATGAAGTTCTGCTGAAACAGACTCGAGAACTAAATGGGTCTCAATTTCCAAGTCTTTGGCCTCTGAGCCCAAACTCCTACCTCCCTGTTTATTAACTCGACCAATTTTGTCTTGGGTGATGCTACTGCCTCCATAATAATCAATCAGACTGATTGAAAGAACTGAAGGCCATTCTTCTTTCAAGTTACTTCTATAGTCTTTCCTCATTGAAGGAACGGCTTTCGAAACTACGAAACCAGTGGAAAGTGGAATTGCCGAGCCCTTGCTGTGAAGGAGATGGGCCAGGGGAGGTGATTCTGCTGTGAGGCACGTTGGAAGCTGAAGAGGTGTTGCAGGGAGAAAGTGCATGCTGGGTGATGGGATGAAAATGAACGAAGCAGATGTGGAACCTAGAGACTTTACTGGGGTGAACCCTTCTAGATAGCATGCTGGTCCCATACCACCACCACCTTGAGTACCTCCTGCACAATGTTTACTCTCAATAAACACCATCAAAAAAATTTGAATTCAGCACTCAACTGCAAGTCATGCTCTGCACACTATTTAAGTGGCTAGTAACAGAAGCCGTTGGACTAACTAATGCATGAAAGATGCATATCATTTTGCTCAATGGTGAGATGAACACAGGCGAGGGAATGAGGAACGGAAGTAATGGAGAGAGTGACAGCTTACCAGGAGAGGGTGAATCTGCTTGAAAAACTAGGTGTAACGAATGGTCAACTGAAATTGTAACAAAACTGATGCTTTGCACCCACTGAAGCAAGCCCCTTGAGCTGTCAACCAGGGTTTGTCCGCCCATAAGCTGCTTCCTTGCAGCAGGCTGTCCTAAACCACCTTTTATAAATCCAGAAGCTTTAGCATGAGGGCTATACAAAGGACTAGGTGAGGAAGGTAGGGTTCTCTCCTGAAGCAAACTCATCTCCTGTTGCTGCAAGGAAGTACCATTACTGCTCCCTGGAATTCCATCACGCACAGATCGCCGAAGTTGCAGTGGCCATTTTTTTACCTCAGAACCCCCAACAGAATTAATCGCCTTCTGCCACTCTGTTTACAATCCAAATAGAAAAACCCAAAAAGTATAATGCCAGTACTAAAATGAGATACGGATGTATAAAAGTAAACAACAATTAACTACCTGATGAAAATGCTTTCAACAGATAGACTAAATAGACTTAATTACACTTTTAAAAAACAATACTCGTGTACAACATGATATACAAGAAAAAAAAATGCTGAATGACATGCGTTCTTATTCTTATGGCGAAATTGCCTCCTAAAATATTAGTCATTGTCTCCTAGACTCCAACATATGGCAACTTATCTTCTCCCACCAGACTACAGGCCAGTAGCTTGAAGAATCCAGAGAGAGATGATTTCATCATTGTGAAAATCAAAAGTTGTACTACTGTTGATCCCTTCAACAATACACAGCAGTAAGCAAGCTGCTGCTAAATATGAAACTACAAAGCAGAGAACATGAAACTGATAGGCAACAACGCAACGTAATTGGTAGTAATTTTCACAATACTACACCTCAAGAACTAGAAACATAAAACCGTGGAAGAAACTCGCATACCTAGGTATTCAAGTTCAAAGAAACTCCCAATGCGCGCAATCACAAAATCTCTAGGCTTGGCAACACCGATATCAGGAGAAGAGCATGCCTGAAGTATCTGACAACCTTGCTGCAGAACCTGAACGAAAAGACATTGCAGACCCTTTGTGTCCTGCCTACTGCTGATTCCACCAAAGGGGAATACATTGCTGTCGAGCAATTCTCCCCTTGAATCTGTCCAGATGCATACAAGCCAACGCCAATCCTCTGTCCACCCATAACAACAATGTAGGCTTGGAGAAGTTTTTTGATGGCTAGATCCAAAGCCATCAGTTTCAGGTCCATCAAGTTGAGAGCATGCTCCAGCATCCGCACTTCCTGCTGTACTTGCACCCTGCATAAAGCCTCCACTAGTATCATCAGACAAGGGCTTTGTAGGTTCTGATACTACATTACCAGAAATTGTTGGCGAAATTCCATGCTCTATGGAACCAGGTTCTGCAAGTATAAAAAGAGGCTCAAACATGTAACGAATTTCATCTTGAAGGGTATAATCCCCTGTTCTAATTGGCTCACAAGTTAAACCTCCAGTCCTAGTTGTCTGCCAAGAATTATCCCAAGCACCAGACCGCAGGCTAGCATCAATTTCACCCTCTCTTGGAAGGGAATGCCCAGTAATTCGAGGACCCACACAGTCCTTCCACATCCCTGAAATAGGAGAAGACATTTGCGTCAGGACCGACGAAGATCTACTGGATAATGATGATGACTGGACCATATCAGTTGCGGAGCCTCGGGAAATTCGACGAGCTTTGTTGTAAACAGTGAAGGCAGTCTCCTTAAGAGTGACAAGCTCATTAAGCGATGGACTTGTAACTCTAAAAATTGCATCAACTGTCACAATCTGCAGTACCAATTTAGGAATACTAAACCCTGAAAGCACTGAACCATTTGATATTGCTGCTTCATCCACAGCTGCTGAGCAGCTTAATGCCTTCCCAACCTGACTCTGCAGTACAGATCTTCTCTCCCTATCTGATTGGAGAATGACCGATCCGACAGATACAGAAGACTCAACAACAGTTTGTAGAACTGCAATAGGCTCAGGGAAGGGGCACACCACATATATAACCTGGATAAATTCGCCATAAATTAGGTAATCTCATATATGTTTAGCCACGATAAACTAGTGCTGAGCAGCATGCATAATGGCAAAACAAAATTATGTTACTATGATATAGGTGGTGAGCTGTTGCCTACGGGAAATTATCGAAGGTAGAACCATCATTTCCACCCAATCACCCCAGGAATCATTTGTCTAAGAGTCCCAAAATGCATCCAAGATTATTTGTTGGAACAAAGAAGCAAAAATGAGATACTTCTTTCAGAGACATAAAGCCATTATCCCAAGTCAAGACCTAGCAACTAGATCACACACATCGCAAGACATGAACAGAATAACTTTTGTCTGGTCAGATAGTGGAACTTCAGCTTCTGAACATTACAAGTAGCTGCTCCAGATTACTGAAAATGCATATAAAAGGCAATCATTTTGGTGAAAATGTTCCCTGCCATCAATAATAGTTAGAAGCTTACAGTGAAAGCCTTGTCACATACAATAAAGCAATTCACATGAATGCTTAGATCCACCAAAAATTGTGAGTAAAATGGTCAAGAACAAACCTCTATCTCAATCCACCATAACCAGGAACAATGAAACACTAAAATATATTGCAATGTACAAAATAATGGCAACTAGTACTTGCCGCTTACCATACAAGGAACATTGCTTCCTTCTTTTGGGTTTGTGGATGAGCATGGACCAAACTTCAAGCCTTTTAGAGCCTTTGAGAGGGACTTAAGATAACTTGTCAAGTCCCAACCATTGGAAAGAGAGAGAAAGTAATCGCTTATTGAGCCCACTAAGGATGCATTGCAGCTTTCTATCTTCATTGATTGAGGACAATCAAGTAGAACAAAACCAGAAGATGACCATTTTCCTGAATCTATTTCCATTTGGTTGCCCATAATTTGTGGTGAATGACTGCCCAGTTTACATGTCTCATAAACTGTAGAGAACAAAC
The DNA here is from genome assembly GCA_003952965.2 of Morella rubra. NCBI lineage: Eukaryota > Viridiplantae > Streptophyta > Magnoliopsida > Fagales > Myricaceae > Morella > Morella rubra. Next base: position 126,139 of record RXIC02000016.1, read on the forward strand.
ATGTAGTGAGAACAGAGGAACCATTCATTGTCTTCTTGCCTTTTAAAAGAATGAATAAAGATTAAAATACCATGAATAAGATAGAAAATATACAAGTATGAAACCATCAAGACTGGGGCAATAAAGCATTGATAGAACCCAAAGTCCAGAAATGCTTTGCATTTTACTGAAACCAGATTCCAGATAGAGTATATTGAATAGGACTTTTGTCTAAGAGTTATTCCTTTCTTTACTATTAATCAAGGGGAAAACTGTTTTCTATAGAAGTAGCACTGAAAAGACGGTAGACATACTATCATCACAAATAATCCACAGCAGGTTGGCTCATGTCTACTAGGAAAAAATAAAAAACGTTCTTTCGGCAAATGGAGCAATGTCAAACTCTCAAATGGCCATGTCTACAAAAGTTAAGCAACAACAAATTCGGATTTGAGGCATAAAGCACCACCACTAACCAGTTCCTAGTTGTTGGAAAAAATCAGCGGCAGCAGAAGTTAATGGATCAATGTCTGGACATATAACATTGTAGGTAATCTGCACCAATAGGGGAATGACAAAGTTGCACAATCGTTAAAAAGTGAAAGCGATGTCAAACAGTTCTTCAGAAGCAAGATAAATAAATGAAGAGAATGGGAAATGGCGTCTTCTTAGTGTGTTGCAACTGGAGTTGGTATTGGACTTACAGGTTTCTGTAAAGCATATGGTTCAAGAGGAGCCTTCTCCCAGAGTTGCAGGGAGCTTGCAGATGTCTTAAGCCAATCGTCCTGGTACCTATAACAATAATCACAGTTTGCACTGATCTCTTCATATCAAAGACAGTCAACTTAAACTACAAGACGCAGTATATGTTAGTCTACAATCACCAAACAAAAATATAATGCACAATGTAAAACCTCCTTATTTGAAGCATTTTCTCAAATCCTCTACTAACATCTAAAGCAAAAAGATGACTAGAACCATCTCGTACTGTATTTTTTCAACCATTAAATTTTTTATAACAGGGTAGGAGCTTAAGAGACAACTTCAAGGATCAAATGGATTAATAGATCAAAATTGATATTTCGGGCAATATATCCTCAGGACTATTTCTGTCCCCAACCTTGGGGTTGCTTAAAGAACACCAGATAAGTTCCAAATATTAGATCTTTTCTACGCATATGAAAGGTAATCTTATTCAAACAAGATGTCCTGAACATAGTGGCAAGTACGAATACCAACAGGCATTTGGAGAAGATTGTTGGCCTTATCTGGAACTCCATTAAAAAACATTTTGTGAAGGATGGTTCTAGCACCAAAAAGCACTTAGTGCCTTATATTAAGGAATCAGATCAGTGGTGATGGTGGTTTTTTCTCTTGGTCAATACATGGACTATGAATTTGAATTATCGTGGGAAGCAGAAGCCACTAATTCTTCCTTTTATGTCTTCAATACAAAAATATGGAAAGCAAATAACCTAATTTGCTTGTCTTTAACATGCATTGCATTCTCTTAAATCACAATTGTGGGCCAGAAACCTTAGTGTAGAAATAACAAGTACTATCCTAGTATATTCTAAATGTTGCTCATACAGTCTTCTGAAACATATTAATATAAGCAGATTCTATACATGACAATCTCTTATTTTCCTTTCAAACTGTCTATATGCATACTGCATTATCATCACTCTTTATTGTTATTGTTATTCTCATTCTTCATACTAGGAAATCTGACTCATATCATACAGTCGTCAATATAATAAGCCTAATAACATTATTGTTAATAGCTCTTTGGTTGATCAAGGTTGCAACCTTTTTGGCACTTCTTAGTGGTACTATTAGACATCTAAAAGTTACAACTACAACAGCAACGAAACAACTAACTATGCTTCCATTCTTGTTGCTTCTTTAAGTGGGTGCACAATCAACAACATAATATGCTGTGTATTGACCTTTGCATCATCGGAAAAAATATATGAACTTCATTTTACTCATCAAACTTAGGAATGTAATAACAGTGCCCAAACCAAAATGTCAACACAACCCCCGACCCGCAACACCCCCCCACCCCAATTAGTAGACCAACCTGCTATAATAATTCCATAAACAGCTAGCGAAGATATGGCAAACAAATGAATTCTTTTTCTTTCTAGAATAGGAGGGACTACAGCGTAAAAGCCAGTTAACACTTGGTAACGTGAAATGGTTGGAAGTGATTTTGATGGTTACACTTAACTCTCGAATATCCTGTAAGAATAACCACCCTACAAAATGATAAAAAAGCCCACTATTTATTAAGAATGAGAATCTTTTGTTTCTTGTCCTCAACAAGATGAAATAAGCCTCTCAATGACTTTGAATAAGTCCCTTCTACATGTATTCAGAAGTTGAAATCAAATTGCTAAAAATCAAATGAACTTGAAATAGATGTTTCGTGCATGCTCATTGGAAGTAAGTTTCCCCATCTAAACAAACTGTTATTGGTAGGTAAGATGATTTTTCAGATGTCAATATAAAAATATCTTTAAGTAGGAATCATACCCAACAAGTATAGCAGGCAATGGCAGAACCAAAAGTGTTGGCCTTAGCCGGGTGCAATGATTTTGCTCCAACTCTGAACTAGAGATTTCTTGGTTAGATCTTCTTTGGCATGTCTCATCCACTTTAGCTCCATCTATTGCACTAGAGACTGCATCAATGGTTAAACTGTTTGTAACACAGAATTCAATGAACACATCATGGATAAACAAGGACAAGTATACCTTTAAGGCAAGATGATCCACCAGCAGAAGACTGGGATGGGCTCATTGGTTCTCCTACAGATAGCATTACAGTACTTGAAGAATCTCTACATTCACTTATAGAAGACTCAGCGGAGAATCCATCACCTGCGTTTCCAGCATCAACTGATTGATTGAGGCCTTTGCACCAATCAGTAACAGACAATGGCCCATCTGAATTGCCAAATGCAGATCTTAAAGCCGTCTTTATGTCAGACTGCAACAAACTAATCACAGACGAAGCATGAACCTGGAAATCAAGATATTCTCTGCATAAGGGTCACTACAAGACTAACAGATTTGTATATTACACTATTATACCTTTTGTCTGTTTTGTCCACAAGCACATACTAATAGATTGCACATTTAAGAAATACAATGTTAACAAGAAAATTGAACTAAAAGCAATAGCATATTAATCTCAACTCTGAAGTCCCCCAATCTCAAGCAGAAGGTCTCTATTAGATTAGCTAAAATTCAAAATTGTACATTTATTTGACTCTGTGCTGTTGAAAATGTATCAGACTCCGTTCACAAAAAAATTGGAATACATGCCATAGCCAAATAAAATACACATTCTTTAAAGGAATTACTATGGCATTTACTGCAACTACAATACTCAAGTTGAATTTTTAAACAACAAATAGAAAGCCACAGAGTTATGTTCTATGATATCCAAATAATCGAGGCCAGCTCCAATCAATTCACTCTCATGGAAAAATCCATTTTCCATATTCTTCAGTCTTGCATAATTTCAGTACAAAGCCAAAAAACTCCATTTACACATCACACGACATTATCTCAGCACAAGCACTAAATATCAGCGTTGTGTTACAAAACTAACAAAATAGAAGGAGCACCTATTAACATGGAAAAAAAAACATTTCAGTAACAGAAAAAGAAAGCTTACATCCGCAGAAAGTGGATCCACTAACTCCACACCAGCAACGTCGAGGGCATGACAAGAAGCCAAAGACCCTCCACAACCAGCATGAACCATAAAAGGCCCACAAGACAATCCTCGTCTCCACTGCTCTTGTAATGCAAGCCAACCATAAGGACCATCGCCACACTCCCCATCTAGTGACAGATCAACTGCAGAAGTAGCCTGCTGTACAAGTAACGCCATTCCATCGAGAAGCTCCTGAAGTGGTTGCATTTGCCCGAAAGAAAGCATACCTTCATCATTGAATGAATTATGAGGCAAGGATGGGTTAACTTCCATACTTGGTGAATTTGAGGACTTTGAAACTTTAGAAATGCCAACAGAGCGCCAAACACCGACAGGTGCACTAAGGTGCCCATCTAGCACTCCATCAACATCACCAGCTATTCTAATGGGTATAGATTCTTTCTTTTTTGCCTCATACTTGGCAGATGTATTGTCTGTCATGGTACTTTGGTCACCAGGCAGCTGATACAAGACAGTACTTCCTGTTAACCTACTCAAACCAATAGGCACAAGGGTGCTGGAAGATAATATTGTGTGCCTCATCCTGCACATGGACGCCTGGAACATAAGGCATTCAACTTCAGTTGCAAGCACAGTCTTCGTAGACTGAAGGAAATGCACAAATTCAAGGGTGCCCTCAGTCACTTTCCTCAGTGAAGATTTAAGGGCATTTGTAGAGTTTAGATTAGAGAATGGAGATGGTGCCATCCCCTCAGACGTAGCAATGCTATTATTACCTGCAAATGATCTTTTATCATGTTGCTCTTTCCCACTCTCCACAAGGGTGTAATATCTTTTAGATTGGATCACAGCACTCACATCATTCTTTCCGGTGGATGGTTTTGAGTTCATGGGGAGGCTATTCTTCTCATCTGATCCATCAAAGAAAGGAGAAGAGGGTGGTGTTGCACCATATACATAATTGTTTGGGCTTGAATTGGTACTCTCCACTGCTTGAGATTTTGGAATATATGGGCTTCTGAAAATCGATGAGGAAAGCTCACTTGTAGGGGTCTCCACTGCTCCATATTCCAGAGCAAATGTCATCAGTGCTTCAGCTTTTATTATGTGATCAAACTCCCCTCTAGAAGATGCTGGAGTGTGGTTCATCAGACCAGATGACAGACAGCTATTTGTGAGTTCTTGATTTTTGCTGAGACACTCCTCTTGGGATACTGGAAGAGGTGGATCAAAACTTTCAAAGGCTGGAAAACCAGCAGGCAATAGCATCTGATCGGAAACATCTGTCATCCCAGCTGGGCTGATACCTACATCTCCACAATCTGGTGCAGAAAACATAAGCGCCTGAGATTCTGCAGTTCCTGGGGGCTTTGCAAAACAAAGGATCATCATAAGATTAAACTTAAGGTTCATCATGTTAGCAGATAACAAAAATAAAGAGGAGAAAGGTGGGGGGGGGGGGGGTTGTGTAGGGGTGGACAGGACAGAACCAGAATCTTGAGGGGAATTTTGAGTAGATAGAAGTTTAACATCTAAAATTAATGACACAACTGCAACTCAATAACGATGTTTGCACACAAAATTGAATAACACAAACTGTGATCACATAAGGTTTATGTTGTCAGGCCTTGTATTTTCTTCTAGAGCTCCATCACAAAACACTTTACAAGCTTTCCATATTTAACATCACACGGATTTGCTACCTCATTTGTTCAACACAGCAAGTTCTTAAGTTTTTATCCTCTTCTACTTTTAGAGTTTGTTACCTCTTAATCTTCAATTTTTCAGATTTGATTGAATAAAGCCTATGAAAGGATAAATTGCATACTCTTGATAACTTGGAAATTTAATCTGTTAGCACTTCAAGAAAAGCAGGAAACAGCTAAGGAGATCATTGTATGATCTATCTACTCCATTAGTTACTTTAACTGTTGGCCATTGTCAATTAACAGAAAAAATGATCCTGCTCTTTTATCATACCATACAAAAACATGAAGTCTTCAATCTGTCATATCTTAAAAGTTTAGAAGTGATTCCCCTTACGCCCACTACATGATTCCCCTTACACTCATTACACTATGGACAGAGAAAATTGCCCTCCCCTAAAAATTCACCTTCCTCCTTGATAGTCCCCTCCCCCTGCCCTAGGTCAAATAAGTGTAAAGGCACTGCCACGCCTGCCCTTGCTGCAATCAAAAATAAGGGGAATAACCTAGAAAAAAAGGGTAATTTCATAGTTTGCCCTTTAATTATGAGCAAAAATCAATGTCGCCCCCCAAAACTATCAAAACTGATTTTTACGTCTAAGTTTCCAAAATCATCAATGTACGCCAAGGGTCCAAAGCAGCCGTTAAGTTTGACGGAAAAACGTGAAAAATGACGAAATGCCCTCTAAGACAAAATTATTAAAAATATTTAAAAATTTATTAAAACATAAAAAATAATATTTTAAAAAAGACAATATTTTTTAAATAAATCTATTGAAACTCTACTTCAGTAATATATTTATTTTTAATTTATTTCTCGAATTTTTACTTTTTTTATTTTGTCTTAGAGGGCATGTCGGTCATTTCTCACATTTTTATGTCAAACTTAACGGCTGATTTGGACGGAGGGCGTACATTGATGATTTTGGAAACTTAGAGGACGTAAAAATCCGTTTTGATAGTTAGGGGGCGACATTAATTTTTGCTCATAGTTAAGGGGCGAACTATGAAATTACCCTGAGAAAAAAAAATTCCAGAACTTGATCAACTAAAACCTTAGTGCTATTCAATTTGCATACAAAGTTTCAACTCAACAAAAATCTCCAGACGGAAAATCAAACAATAACTTCTCAATTCTCAGAATGGTACAATGAACAACCTATATCAGAAAGCTCTGAAACACAAAAAGTAATCATTGGGTCTTAACAGCAAACTAAAAAAATAAAAAGGGATGACTGAGGAAAATAATCCCATAATTGATCCAACCAAAAACTTTATTCTATTTAATTGGCAAACAAATCTTTTATCCTAAAGTTCAATGCAAATAAATGTTTCCCCAAACCAATAAATCAGATCAGGAGCTCTCACTGTTCTCATAACAGTACTGTTGTCAACAAAGATTGAACAAGTTCTGCAAACAAAATTACAATCCTGATAAAGGAAAAGAAAATACCTCCCCAAAAGGCAAAGCGTCATTTTCGAAGAAGTCCCCGAAATCTCCAAACTCAGACAGAAGAGCTTGGATATCCATCACCATACCTCTGTCGTCGTCATCCCACTCCCAATGGGATCCAATCTGCTCGTTTGCAACTCCTGTTATGCCTGAATTGCTAACTTCCATGGAAACAAAATCAGATTTGTATACATCTTGCACAAGAGCATTTGTAGCTGTGCCCACTTGTCCAAATGGATCTGTCATCCCAGTTCGATGACGCTTAGAACCCTGTATTGACATCAGAATTTGCTTAGTTCACTGAATCCAAAATTTTAACACAAATAAACAAGAATAAAGTTGGGAAACTGTCTCTTCATTGCAGCATTAACAGATGACATGATATTCACATTAACTCCCCGTAGATGGAAGTCCTGATAATGTTGTCACTCAACTAGCATTTGATCAGTTCCCACTACGTACAACAATAGTGAGCATTGGTAAAGGGTATTGAGGAAAAATTTATAATTTCGAGTGATGAATTAACAGACTTATTATACTGAAGCGTACATCTGTGATATACATTTTGTAGCTTCAATAATGCTATAATGCCAGCACAATCAACTTATACGAGTTTATCTGCTTCGCCCAGAACTATATTGTCAACACATATTGTAATTCAGGACATTGAGGTTCCATACCACAAATGATGAAAACAAAGTACTAAATAGAATAGCAAACACAAAACATCATCACTTCAGTTAACTGACAATCAAAAGTCAGATTGGGTATTGCAGTTCACAATTTGACTGAATAAGATAGAAACTGAGCTGCCATGACAAGCAACAGCACCAAAAGGCATTCCTTACTCGCCCGCAGGAAGAGGGAAGGGACCTCAATTCAACAGAGGCATGATATCTCATCAGATACACTATAGGTTGGAGAACCTCTCAAACTCACAAATTATGTCTAAGCAATCTCCAGCAAATTATTCTAGCCAAACCTTTCACTATTGTCACCATTGAATAAAAAAGAAAAGCCCACACTTCTCATATTTACGGCATGTAAGTTTTGAGCTTGCAACTAACAGAAGAGAGCACAGCACTAGAAACAAGGAGTTAGAGAAAAATGGACAGAAAACTGATCATAAAGACTTTTACATGTGCCACTAAAGCCATCCAGCAATACCAAAACAAACCATGAATGGAAGAAGCATTCATAAATGCCATTCCTAAATGTTTCAAGAGGTATTGTCTTAACCAAAATTCAATTTCATCCCCACAGGCAACTGTCACCTGCACAACTACAATAGGTTAACCACCTCTCATAATTTTCTTTATTATAAGTTACACAGTCTCGAAATGATGACTCAACCGTCCATCTTGTTATGGGGGGGGGGGGGGGAGATGCCATTTGAGCTAGTGCTCAATGGCCAAGGATCAGATTTTCCTGAATGGAACTAATGTCCTAAAAATTAAAAACAAACTAAACCATGAATGGCACCTATTGACACGTAGGAAAACTCTCCCTGACAACAGTTGGCTCATCATACACTAATTACCACTAATTTGGGCAATTAAAGAATAGCCCACCTTTACTGCAACAATTGAAAGAGCTGTATCTAACCTTTCTGCAAGAAAAGTTGCTACTAGATAATTCTCTTTTCTACACATGCATAAAATCTTATACTCAACACTTGAGTGCCAGATAATGCATCCCAAACAAGCAACACATGAGGCCATGCCCTTGTTGGGAAGTTGCCATGTCAGATTCCATGTCCATCAGGTAAAGTGACACACTTCTTGTTTACAGATTACATGTTACACATAGATATCAAAAACTATTTGCTCTGTAGATAACAAAGTACCAATTTGGGGCAATCATTCTCCAACTGATCATTAGAAGTTAAACCAGACTGTCTACACGTTAAAGAATCAGCATCCCCCTCAAGTTCGCTAGCTCCTGTTGTCATCTTGTGATCACTATCGCTAGAGCTGCTGCTTATGCTGCTGATACTGCTATTGTTACTATTGCTACTACTATTACAACCATTCTTGGTATGCATCCCATTGATTTCACTCCATGATCCTTCCATGAAGTCCATATCGCTACCACTGCAAAAACCAGAACAATAGTGAGACAGAAAAAAAAAAAAAAAAAAAAAGACGTAAATACATGGACCAATATTCACAGCATAGTCTATGATAGTATCTTCACATGCAAGACAAAAAAGAAAGAAAGCCAAATCAGTTTGTAATCAGTTTTCTAAAAGGCCAAGGTCAACCATGTAATCTAAAACATCAGATGACATATCCACTTCACGACATAGCAGAGGAAAACCACTCATCCTATCAAATATTAGTAATTCCATTAAAATGAGAATTACCACATACAAACATTACTGAGATCTAGGTCACAGGATCAAAGGTTAATCTGAGAGAAGAAGTGTCCTTAATATAGGAGCCTCATACTAACAAATTTTTAGGGCTAAGAAGCTGAGGATTAACTTAGTCTACCAAAGGTACATAGTGTGAAAGCAGCATTTCTTGATTAGAAGAGTGCATGAAAATTGATAGCTCATAAAACAGCACTAACCAGTGCATAAAGAAAGAGGAACCAGGTAATGATGGTCCTATCCAATTCTGTAGCCAAAATCTGCAAGTTAACGGCATCCTTGTCAAATTTAAACTACAAAGTACTTAAGGATCTGAAATGGAAGAGGCAATATAAACATGTGCATACCTGGACAAACAAACAAAGAAAAGGAGAAGGGAAGGGGATATTTCGGTGAGTAAATCACTTAATTTGATAGTAGAAATGAAGTCTGTGGCAAATATTGAGCATAAACAATTTTGACTCTAGGTATGTATGAGTATGTCACAAAGTTGGTCCAACAGGATCACCTCCTTATTCTCCAGATTAATTCACCTGTCACACATATGGGCCAGACTCCAAAGAATCTCGAAAGCTATAAATAAGATTTTTTTTTTTTTTGATAAGTAAAGCTATAAATAAGATATAGAAGTAATATACCTTCTCAAAGAAGATCTGGCAAACGATGTATGCAGGATTGGGACAAGCACAGCCTCAGCTGGATATATAAATATTTTCTCATGAACTGGTAATTGACCTGCTGATCCCTTCTGATCACCTCTTCCCACAGCAGCAGATTCAGCAACATGATTCTTTGGAAAATTCCTCGTGGTGTCTGTGTTTGATTGCAAGGCATTTCCCCTCCCTAATCTGGGGCAGCCAAGGGTAACCTCAACATAGCAACTTTGGCCCCTCATCTGGCAACCAGAACCTTGAGAAACATGATACGGTAGACCTATAAATCCATTTGACATCTTAAACTTGCCAGAACTGTGTTGAAAAGAAGAAAATAAAAATATCAATCCGTAGGAATTTGTCCAATGTGAGTAGTAGAAAATAAGGGATGCGTATGAAAATGAATAAGTCAAAAATAGAATGTACCTGAAATACACTTGCTTGACAAGATCACCAGGACAACATCCAGTAAGCCTACCGCGAATTCCATGAGGGGAAACAATCACTGCATATCCTAAAAATCAGTTAAGGTGGCAAGGAAGAAAATAGTATACAGATGAAAGTTTAGAAACATGATAACACCATGTGAAAGGTGAGGACTTCAAAGGAAAATTGAGAAGGAAATATAGAGAAAGGAGGAAGAGCAAAGGTAAACTACACTATCTCATATAGAAGTAGGAGGTTGACTTTTGCAAAAACCTCTTACTAACGCACTTGAATTCAACCCCACGAGGCTGTGTATATTAGGGAGGTGAAGACATCAAAAACCTCTTTCTACAGTAATTTCCCTTTTTCATTTACTGTCTTTTGTGGATGGAATAAGCATACAAGCACCACAAAAGCTATACATATCAAAACGACCTGCTAAAGTGCAGCTTAATTTGTCCCCTTCTAGCACTGAACATGAAATAATATCAGGAACATCCAGACCCCAAACTACTTATGTCAGCTGTAAAATTCCTCTTTCAACACTCTTACAGCCATATCTTCTATAACTAACAAAGCGCTACCAACATTTTATTTTTATGCTTTTCCCTCGTCTAAATAGCACCTTCAACTCACACTAGTCATCACTAGCAGGAGCTATTACAAGTGGCCAAGCATCCTCAATCAACCTCTTGTCATGATCTCCTCAACCTCAATCGCGGATCCTTGAAATAAGTATAATCATTTCTGATTCCACCCTTTGTTCTCCTGATAACTATCCTCATTTTATGGACTAATATTTTCTGGATTATTTACATATTCTACCACCAACCCATCATTATTCGTGAAGCCACATCACGCAACATCTTCAAAGCACTCAATGACCATCATTTGTACTCCCTAAATCAATGGGGAAGAGTTTTCACCCACAATGCTGATGATTCATCTAAGATGACAAACTAGTTGGTTTTACGAACAAAACAGTCAACATGGCAGAGAAAAATTTCTAGCAGACACTGCATCTAAATTCAAATAAGTAAAAGAGGCGCAGCGTAGAAAATATGGCAACCTGGCAGTCTGTAACCAGAATTATTGGAAGGACGTTTTAAAACTCTTTCAATATCACCAACTGAAAGTGCCCGGATATGCCTAGAAACAGAAAGGAAAAGAAATATCAAGTCTACATGCATTGCAGTAAAAACTATCAGCGACCAAAAGAAGTACTGTAACACAAAGACCAATAAACAAAATAAGGAAACTTAAACGTACTTCGCAGATATGATGACATGTACAAAGACTGCCTCTTCAGTAGCAGCAAAGATGAACTCCACCGTAGGTTGTCCTCTTCTGCAGATAGTCCAATCACGCATCAGCCAAAAATCAAAATGTTAAACTTGATTCCAAACAAGTTACCAGATATGACCACAGATACAGAGCACGCGCAAAGCTACTTCTAACACATGTATGCAAATACATGAAGAAAAAGACGAAAGAAATTCATAAAAAATGACCCAGTTCTGCTTAGGTATTGTTTTCATCATCAGAAAGAAGCATATACAGATGATTTAGAGGAAATGCTCATCTGCAGAGCAACTCTCACAGCCACTGATTTTTCATAGTTTAAGATCCCTGGACAAAGTGGCCGTGCTTGCACGATTCCTCCTAAAATCAGCTAAGAAGTTTGACGCCTCAGCAATGCTCGAGGAATAGAGACAGGAGAAACATGAGTGCTAAAATTTTATTATTTTCCATACATATAAACTAAGTTATAAATCACAGTCAAGAAAGCCAAGAATTTATATAACAAAGAAAAGGGGGGAAATACACGCATTTGCAATAATTTGAAAAAAAATAATAAGAATTCCTAGTTTTCAAGAAAACATACTTCACTTATAAATATTTTGAAGTAGAAAACAGATATGGCCAACTTCCAAGGACCCCTTTTTTTTAAATCTAGGAGTTCACAACCCTATGAGTAGTTTGAAGAGGTCTTGAGCGCCATCCAGCAGTTTTTATTTATTAAAGAAAAAGAAAAAGATATACAAAAATTTCATTGGTCATCTGTCTCTAGCGGAGACTTTGCTCATAAGTTCTGATACATTTCTTGCTTCTAGCAATTCTGATAATGTGGCTTTGCAAAGGTCTTTCTTATTCTGATAACAAGGCTTTGACAACATGCTCTGCAAACAAAAATGTACTTACTGACCTTCACAACTCACTAGGTGGTGGCATATTCTCTTACCAATCATAATTCTGTACTTAGTTTCAAGTTGTGTCTAAATAAGAGTTACTACTTCTCAAGATCAACAAATTTTAAGCCTTCACACTTACCATTACGGCAAGACCAAGATAGGCCATTGAGGGGTAGCATGTGAAAATGTTAGCAGTATCTGCACAACACCCAACCTCTCCCAACCCTTAAACTCCCAAACCAAAACTAAGAGAGTATAACTTCCTTCTATTTGAAATTAGAACAAAGAATGTCACTAACCACAATTTAGCATAAATGCATAGAGACACATTCATTTAGGGAAGGTAGAGCAGTTAGAAATCAAGCTAACTTGAGCTCAGTTGAGTAGCAATAGAAATGCCCAGAAAAGTACCCTAGACTAGTTAAATAAATTCTTTGTTATAGTGGTCATCATCATTCCCAGCAACATTACAACTAATATCATTTATTTCCTCTCATTTTTTTATTTTTTTATGATAAATCCTCTACTGCTATCACTACTACTACTATAACTACTACTACCACCACTATTACCAATATTTGTCATTGAACAAACCTGAAAATGTCCTCACTTTGAGATGGGGTATACTTTGAAAATACATCTCCGAATCTCATGTAGGAAAGTCCAGTAAGTGATCTACAAATTACAATAAGAGAAATAGGTTATGAACATGACACATTTCAACTCTTGAAGTTTTGGAAATGGGCGATTAGTGACCTTTCAATACAATTCCGCAGAGCCTGAGAGAGGGCTGCTGCAACCTCTTCCGAGTCCCCAGGTGCCAACCAAATTCCAGATGCAATCACTTTAAGATTAAAAAATCTAAATAAGAAATCTTACTTATCCCACAAAAAATCAAAATAAGACATTAGAAAAGTGAACTTTGTTAGAAAGAAGATGCTTTATGAAAATAAAGTAAACCTCATTAAGATAGACGGTAGGGAATGATAAAAACCATAAATAAGCATCCGTAATTTGTCATATTCAGATTATAAGTAAAAAAAAAGAAACAAAATCAAGAACATATGATACCTGTTTACAAAAAAGAAAAAAAACACACACAATACCTCTTAACCTGGAGACAGCAATTTGAGCAGCCTCAACAACAGAAGAATGACGCCCAGGAAGAAAAAGCCAGAGCTTGATTTTCTCATCTGTGAAAGTTGTATGACACCCAGTAGTTAGATCTTCACACTATAAATAGCACCTGGTGACAGTAAACTGCAGAATAATTGCTGTGGCATCTCCTACCAGGATTGTGCAGACCCTGAGATGGATCCCAGGGTCCAACAAAGGAATTGGTCCATGTACTGAGAAATCCTTCCTTTTGCAGCTGTAGATGTGATGAAAGTACCAACAATGTAGCAGTATCTTTTTGCTCTGCTTTCACACTGTTCATATGAAAGAAATATCACTTTGCAATTGCTATAAATGTGTAACGGAATTTTCTTCTGACTAGGACTAAAAGAGGGACAAAAAAAAAGCCTCCATAAATCCCAACCTTTTATCAGGTAGAGGATTCAACTCGGCTTCATGGGGAAGAAACTGGAACCATGATAACTGATGAAGGCCTCTCTATAGAAATGGTCAATGATCAAAAATTAATAACAACCACAGTAGAATCAATAAATGATAAAGAAAGCTAGTTCAGAAGGGACTACAATGTTCAATATGAAAGATGATGAACATGGTGTAGGACAGGCAAAGACCAGAGAGACAGTGCAAAACCAAGACACGTAATTAAGTTGCCACATTTTTCACGAGCATACTACACTGATTGACAAGAGAGCCAATTTACAGACTCAGCAACAAACTCAAAACAGAACTTTACTTCCGAACAAAGATATCATTATCTGGCGAGTAATGATATTTGTTCGGAAGTAAGTTTGTTTTGAGTTTGTTGCTGAGTCTGTAAATTGGCTCTCTTGTCAATCAGTGTAGTATGCTCGTGAAAAATGTGGCAACTTAATTACGTGTCTTGGTTTTGCACTGTCTCTCTGGTCTTTGCCTGTCCTACACCATGTTCATCATCTTTCATATTGAACATTGTAGTCCCTTCTGAACTAGCTTTCTTTATCATTTATTGATTCTACTGTGGTTGTTATTAATTTTTGATCATTGACCATTTCTATAGAGAGGCCTTCATCAGTTATCATGGTTCCAGTTTCTTCCCCATGAAGCCGAGTTGAATCCTCTACCTGATAAAAGGTTGGGATTTATGGAGGCTTTTTTTTTGTCCCTCTTTTAGTCCTAGTCAGAAGAAAATTCCGTTACACATTTATAGCAATTGCAAAGTGATATTTCTTTCATATGAACAGTGTGAAAGCAGAGCAAAAAGATACTGCTACATTGTTGGTACTTTCATCACATCTACAGCTGCAAAAGGAAGGATTTCTCAGTACATGGACCAATTCCTTTGTTGGACCCTGGGATCCATCTCAGGGTCTGCACAATCCTGGTAGGAGATGCCACAGCAATTATTCTGCAGTTTACTGTCACCAGGTGCTATTTATAGTGTGAAGATCTAACTACTGGGTGTCATACAACTTTCACAGATGAGAAAATCAAGCTCTGGCTTTTTCTTCCTGGGCGTCATTCTTCTGTTGTTGAGGCTGCTCAAATTGCTGTCTCCAGGTTAAGAGGTATTGTGTGTGTTTTTTTTCTTTTTTGTAAACAGGTATCATATGTTCTTGATTTTGTTTCTTTTTTTTTACTTATAATCTGAATATGACAAATTACGGATGCTTATTTATGGTTTTTATCATTCCCTACCGTCTATCTTAATGAGGTTTACTTTATTTTCATAAAGCATCTTCTTTCTAACAAAGTTCACTTTTCTAATGTCTTATTTTGATTTTTTGTGGGATAAGTAAGATTTCTTATTTAGATTTTTTAATCTTAAAGTGATTGCATCTGGAATTTGGTTGGCACCTGGGGACTCGGAAGAGGTTGCAGCAGCCCTCTCTCAGGCTCTGCGGAATTGTATTGAAAGGTCACTAATCGCCCATTTCCAAAACTTCAAGAGTTGAAATGTGTCATGTTCATAACCTATTTCTCTTATTGTAATTTGTAGATCACTTACTGGACTTTCCTACATGAGATTCGGAGATGTATTTTCAAAGTATACCCCATCTCAAAGTGAGGACATTTTCAGGTTTGTTCAATGACAAATATTGGTAATAGTGGTGGTAGTAGTAGTTATAGTAGTAGTAGTGATAGCAGTAGAGGATTTATCATAAAAAAATAAAAAAATGAGAGGAAATAAATGATATTAGTTGTAATGTTGCTGGGAATGATGATGACCACTATAACAAAGAATTTATTTAACTAGTCTAGGGTACTTTTCTGGGCATTTCTATTGCTACTCAACTGAGCTCAAGTTAGCTTGATTTCTAACTGCTCTACCTTCCCTAAATGAATGTGTCTCTATGCATTTATGCTAAATTGTGGTTAGTGACATTCTTTGTTCTAATTTCAAATAGAAGGAAGTTATACTCTCTTAGTTTTGGTTTGGGAGTTTAAGGGTTGGGAGAGGTTGGGTGTTGTGCAGATACTGCTAACATTTTCACATGCTACCCCACAATGGCCTATCTTGGTCTTGCCGTAATGGTAAGTGTGAAGGCTTAAAATTTGTTGATCTTGAGAAGTAGTAACTCTTATTTAGACACAACTTGAAACTAAGTACAGAATTATGATTGGTAAGAGAATATGCCACCACCTAGTGAGTTGTGAAGGTCAGTAAGTACATTTTTGTTTGCAGAGCATGTTGTCAAAGCCTTGTTATCAGAATAAGAAAGACCTTTGCAAAGCCACATTATCAGAATTGCTAGAAGCAAGAAATGTATCAGAACTTATGAGCAAAGTCTCCGCTAGAGACAGATGACCAATGAAATTTTTGTATATCTTTTTCTTTTTCTTTAATAAATAAAAACTGCTGGATGGCGCTCAAGACCTCTTCAAACTACTCATAGGGTTGTGAACTCCTAGATTTAAAAAAAAGGGGTCCTTGGAAGTTGGCCATATCTGTTTTCTACTTCAAAATATTTATAAGTGAAGTATGTTTTCTTGAAAACTAGGAATTCTTATTATTTTTTTTCAAATTATTGCAAATGCGTGTATTCCCCCCTTTTCTTTGTTATATAAATTCTTGGCTTTCTTGACTGTGATTTATAACTTAGTTTATATGTATGGAAAATAATAAAATTTTAGCACTCATGTTTCTCCTGTCTCTATTCCTCGAGCATTGCTGAGGCGTCAAACTTCTTAGCTGATTTTAGGAGGAATCGTGCAAGCACGGCCACTTTGTCCAGGGATCTTAAACTATGAAAAATCAGTGGCTGTGAGAGTTGCTCTGCAGATGAGCATTTCCTCTAAATCATCTGTATATGCTTCTTTCTGATGATGAAAACAATACCTAAGCAGAACTGGGTCATTTTTTATGAATTTCTTTCGTCTTTTTCTTCATGTATTTGCATACATGTGTAGAAGTAGCTTTGCGCGTGCTCTGTATCTGTGGTCATATCTGGTAACTTGTTTGGAATCAAGTTTAACATTTTGATTTTTGGCTGATGCGTGATTGGACTATCTGCAGAAGAGGACAACCTACGGTGGAGTTCATCTTTGCTGCTACTGAAGAGGCAGTCTTTGTACATGTCATCATATCTGCGAAGTACGTTTAAGTTTCCTTATTTTGTTTATTGGTCTTTGTGTTACAGTACTTCTTTTGGTCGCTGATAGTTTTTACTGCAATGCATGTAGACTTGATATTTCTTTTCCTTTCTGTTTCTAGGCATATCCGGGCACTTTCAGTTGGTGATATTGAAAGAGTTTTAAAACGTCCTTCCAATAATTCTGGTTACAGACTGCCAGGTTGCCATATTTTCTACGCTGCGCCTCTTTTACTTATTTGAATTTAGATGCAGTGTCTGCTAGAAATTTTTCTCTGCCATGTTGACTGTTTTGTTCGTAAAACCAACTAGTTTGTCATCTTAGATGAATCATCAGCATTGTGGGTGAAAACTCTTCCCCATTGATTTAGGGAGTACAAATGATGGTCATTGAGTGCTTTGAAGATGTTGCGTGATGTGGCTTCACGAATAATGATGGGTTGGTGGTAGAATATGTAAATAATCCAGAAAATATTAGTCCATAAAATGAGGATAGTTATCAGGAGAACAAAGGGTGGAATCAGAAATGATTATACTTATTTCAAGGATCCGCGATTGAGGTTGAGGAGATCATGACAAGAGGTTGATTGAGGATGCTTGGCCACTTGTAATAGCTCCTGCTAGTGATGACTAGTGTGAGTTGAAGGTGCTATTTAGACGAGGGAAAAGCATAAAAATAAAATGTTGGTAGCGCTTTGTTAGTTATAGAAGATATGGCTGTAAGAGTGTTGAAAGAGGAATTTTACAGCTGACATAAGTAGTTTGGGGTCTGGATGTTCCTGATATTATTTCATGTTCAGTGCTAGAAGGGGACAAATTAAGCTGCACTTTAGCAGGTCGTTTTGATATGTATAGCTTTTGTGGTGCTTGTATGCTTATTCCATCCACAAAAGACAGTAAATGAAAAAGGGAAATTACTGTAGAAAGAGGTTTTTGATGTCTTCACCTCCCTAATATACACAGCCTCGTGGGGTTGAATTCAAGTGCGTTAGTAAGAGGTTTTTGCAAAAGTCAACCTCCTACTTCTATATGAGATAGTGTAGTTTACCTTTGCTCTTCCTCCTTTCTCTATATTTCCTTCTCAATTTTCCTTTGAAGTCCTCACCTTTCACATGGTGTTATCATGTTTCTAAACTTTCATCTGTATACTATTTTCTTCCTTGCCACCTTAACTGATTTTTAGGATATGCAGTGATTGTTTCCCCTCATGGAATTCGCGGTAGGCTTACTGGATGTTGTCCTGGTGATCTTGTCAAGCAAGTGTATTTCAGGTACATTCTATTTTTGACTTATTCATTTTCATACGCATCCCTTATTTTCTACTACTCACATTGGACAAATTCCTACGGATTGATATTTTTATTTTCTTCTTTTCAACACAGTTCTGGCAAGTTTAAGATGTCAAATGGATTTATAGGTCTACCGTATCATGTTTCTCAAGGTTCTGGTTGCCAGATGAGGGGCCAAAGTTGCTATGTTGAGGTTACCCTTGGCTGCCCCAGATTAGGGAGGGGAAATGCCTTGCAATCAAACACAGACACCACGGGAATTTTCCAAAGAATCATGTTGCTGAATCTGCTGCTGTGGGAAGAGGTGATCAGAAGGGATCAGCAGGTCAATTACCAGTTCATGAGAAAATATTTATATAAACCTTCATAAAAGTTTTATTTTATAATTTGATCTTAGAAAAATAACATATTTCAAACAACTATTCACGATAAGAGATTTGAATTTTTGTTTTATTTTTTAATTTAATATTTCGAGTCAACTAATTTCAGAATATGTGCTGTATTTTAAACTTTACGAAGAGCAAAATGGATATCCTCAAATCAATCCACATCCGTGCCCGACGAGAATGGCCCAAGGCTCCATATTGAGCCTCGGACTCAACTCCACTTTGTTCGGATCCAGCTTCTGTACCAGATTCCAGACTTCCACCAAATCGTCACTTATGCCTCTCTCCCCAACCAGCCGCACGCAATAAATTCGTGCTCGAATTCATCGTCTTCGAAACGAACCAGAACCAGTGCAGTGTCTGAATAAAGGAAATGCAAGCTCTGCAACTGAGCAAGAGCACGACGCTGATCTCTCGCGCTCTCTTCCTTGCTGCTTCCACTACCTCCTCCTCATGCCGAAGAATTTCCACTATCCCACACTTTCCGCTGTCGTCGCCCTCCTGTCTCACTGACATCAATCACCGGAGCGACACATGGCCATCCTCCCCCGCCACTAACCTCCTCCTTCGCACTCCTTGGTCCGCCACTCAATACCGCGGAGTCAAAGCCTACGGCTCCGATGTAACAACTTTTTCATGCTTAAATGGTTTTTTTTTTCCTAATATTGATTACGTTCGTTTGATCAAGGGATATGGGTCTGCTTCGAAATTGTATTGGTCCTAACTACTGGTTGCAGGTCAAAGTCGGAAACGTGATCGAAAAAAAAGGTCGCTTTTGCTTTGCTGACTGATGTTTTAATTCACACATTCAATTGTTTCAGTTTTGATTGGATTTTTTTGGCTGTACTGTAATGTTGTACTGACAAAACTGATTCACTGAATTTGTAAATTTGCTGGCATATACTGGATTTCAGGCCGTATGTACCAGGTGATTAGGTTTCTATTAACGCAATAAGTCTGCTTCTGTTTTTTGGGGGGTTAAATAATGTTTTCTCGGTAAAGGATTTAATCACCAGCTTCTAATATGTTGTTATCGTACTTGGTGTAGGTCCTTAAGACAGATCATTCCCATGAAGGAAGAGGCAAAGCTACAATAAAGGTTGTAATTTTATGTATTTTTTTTTTTTTTGCCTTTTATGTTATTGTTGTGGCTAGAACATTAAGTGTTGGCTTTCTATTGTAGGTGGAGCTCCGTGACATTGAAAGTGGAAACAAAGTATCCCAGCGACTGGGTACTGATGAGAGCGTTGAACGTATGGATCTTTTGACATTTCCTGCTTGAATTAATAGCTCGAGATAACTGTCAGTTATCATTGGATATGAAGGTTTTGGATGGTGTTACTTCCCCTGCTTGTTTAATAACCTTGGTTTTTTTTTTGTGAGAGGGGATTCTGATCTAGTCAGTTGTGGCTATTTTTCATTGAAGACTTCTATGAGATATATATATAGGTTCAGTTAGAGTCGGGCATGACTTATATCTAGTGAGGGTCTTAAGCATGAGAACTTCATAGCATTGTTGGTTTTCATCCAGGCTTTGTAGGAATTGAAATGATTTAAGTATCATTCATCCACTTTTTTTTGAAGGATCAGAGTTGACCGTCCTAAATGGGGGCTTTTCTCTGTTTATTTTTAATATTTTTATTCTATGTTAGCCCTCCAATGGGGCATTTTTTTTAATAGGGATGGGATAGGTGCGAGAGGGGGGAGAGAGAGAGAGCTTTAAGCAGTAATGATTAAATCTTGCCGTGCTTAAGCTCAATGCTCTCTTCCTGTAGGTAGGGAGAGAAGGAGAACTCAAGCTAAGTAGTGACTACCGAAGCTTGAAGTTATAGATTCTTTGCTCATATTAGAAGTCTATTTGCTTCGTGATTTTAGGTTTTTAAAGTCAACTAGTTAATGCTTGAGACGCAGATAGAAAGTGAGTCTTGGGCCAGGTTTGATGGTTATGTTAGGATGGATTTTGAGCTGGTTTTAACTAGTAAAGGATTTAGTTCTATCACATAGATCCACAAATGCTCATAAGTTAGCCAGGGCAAGGAACTCTCTCTTGGAAGTTTTCCTCCAAAATTGATCTCGAGTGTGCTACGGATGTCGGATGTGAGAGCTTGCAATATCCATAGTCATATGGAGTGGGAAATGAGAAGGATTGAAGAAAAAGTGTCAAATCCTGCATTGCATCCTCACCGAACTGGGGCTTATAATAACTTCA
Organism: Morella rubra; assembly: GCA_003952965.2. Classification (NCBI taxonomy): domain Eukaryota; kingdom Viridiplantae; phylum Streptophyta; class Magnoliopsida; order Fagales; family Myricaceae; genus Morella; species Morella rubra. Next base: position 147,202 of record RXIC02000016.1, read on the forward strand.
AAGATCTTCAAAAGCAACTTTAACTTGTCCTTTTAGAGTATAGGCAGTAGTTTGCACATTCTTGGGGTGCTGCATGGGTCTTAAAAGAGAATCATCCAAATTTTTATTTCTCCTTGTTTTCCCCTCCTCTTTTTGGTTGTCTTACGTATTTATTCAGTGTTGCTTCTGTTACTTTTGTTCTCTCCCTGTATTTAACTAGGATGAAATTAGCTGAACCTGTCTATGAATAATGCTGAAGGTGGCAAATTCTAAGCAATAAAATGTGAGTTAAACCCTGCTCAACAGGAGGTTTCTTGCATATCAATTTCCACGTTCTTTTGTTTTTTGACCAAATAACCAGCCTTTGAACTTTGTCATGCAACTTATATTAATTTTCTCATTTTAAATAATGATAAGGTTCTGAGTTGTTACGGACTATTTTAACTTAGCCTGCTGCAAGGGTTAACTATTATTCACTATCACTGCTAATTTTATAAATAAGAAGTCCAAAAATTTCATGACTTCATTTAAGGTAATGTATTTTTAATTACTAATCAGTCCTGGAATTCTATATGGCTGCTTGCAGGGGTCTTTGTTCATGAGAAAACTTACATGTATATGTGCACAGATCGCAGTGGCACTGTAGTGCTGATGGAGTGAGTTTATTGGTTTCTTTCCTGTCAATTTTTACTTTTGCTTTCAAACGACCATGCAGGTAAGGTCAAATATTTTTGTAAACGTTTACTGAATATTTGATCTCTTTTTATTGCTTATCAGTGTTGAAACATTTGATCAGTTGGAGGTGTCCCAGGAGTTGTTTGGCAAAGATGCAAAGTATTTACAAGGTGAATAACTATCGAGTACTAAGTATTATAGTGTTCATGATATACATTAGGACAAGGTGAAAGAATTCTAAATATGGTTTGAGTTAAATGTATCTAATACTACCCGACCCCAAAGGATAGCCTTTCTGTAAACAGGCAATGGGCATAAAAAGTATGCAGTAGCTTAGGAAATTTGGTTTGTAGTTTCTATTACAACTAGGCTCTTCAGTAGTCACCGTCTGGCCAACTTTCTATACCAATGCTTGCATCACAACTCTTGCACCACTGGCTCTTAACCATCTTGCGATTATCATTCGCTTTATGTAGTAGTGTCGACCTGCATAGCTCAATTGCACATCCGCCTTATTAATGGAGCAATGTTCCACTTGACAATTGCTACTTATTTTCTAGTGAATGCTGCTTTAAATTAAAATTGACAGCTCCTCTTTTATTTCTATTCTCATGGTTTAGAAGTTAGGTGTCGTATGTTTTGAACCTAAAGGGGTATGCATACTTTCTATGTTAATGGGCATTTATTGAATGTTGGTAAATATTTGCTATTTTGTTTACATGATACTTCCCAGTACAACATCTATGTTATACTCTTAATACATTCAGTAGTACTGATACTTCTTGAGATGCTTTTTTTTTTTTAAAGAAGTTTTTTTATTTTCTTTCCCTCCTCCATCTCCCCCCATTCCTGATTGAGCACTTAGCATCCCTTTCATTATGAATTAATGCAATTGTTGCTCTGGACTTTAATCAACTCAAGTATTCAATGTATTAACAGGTGATATGAGAGTTACAGTACGGCTTTATGATGGTACACCTTTCTCTGCATCAGTTCCAAAACGTGTGACTTGTATTGTCAAGGAAGCACAAGAGTCTATGGCGGGAATTCCACCCCCTCCTAAGTATGTTTTATCATTCACCAATGACAGTTAATCAAAGAATTTTGGGGTTATCTCTTAATAGTTTTTCTGCACCCATAAATTGACATGGATTTTAGTGATAGTCTAAATGAAAGGAGTTCACCTTCTTGATCATTTGTCTGCTTTTACTTGTTAGGCGATGTTTGGATATTAAATATTTTCAGCTTTTTAAGAATATTTTTCAAAAACTCAAAATTTTTACAACCAAACATTAAAATCTCAAAAATTTTACACGTATTCAATACTTTTTCATTAAAAGAAGAACTACCTCAAAATCTTCTCTCTCCTTTCTTTTTAACAAACTCTAATAAAAATCATTCTACAATCAAACATTCTTCAACTTTTTCACCAACTATTTTACAAGCCCCATAAAAAGTCAAACTCAAAAATTTTGCTTGCCAAACATTATCTAAGTATAGAATTTTATCTTCTTTATCCACAGGGATAGGAAGGTTGTATTGGACAATGGCCTAATTCTTGAGGTAAGTTAAATATATTATTTAGCCCTCTATCTGTTCCAATGCTAAATTGTACACTTGTGTGCTATCAAAAGCAACGGATGAAAGCAAGCAAAGTTTTTTGGCAAAAAGTACTGTGGGTTAATGATGTCGGAACAAAACTGTTCTTAATTTTCAGTATTTTACCACATTCGATCATTTCTAAGTCATGCTTTCTGAGAATATCTAGTATGGTGTCTTTTCACTATTGATTAGAAAGTTATTTTATTTTTCCATCATAGGTATCATAGAATGGTATTTGCTGATAAGCACGATATTGTCATATGGGCATTCTAGAATTTAATAAACTGATTAATTAAGACAGAATTGCGACTAAACTAAGCCTTCATGCATATAATCAAATTAGATATGGGAGTTGCTCCTTGTGCATCCGTTGATAACTTTTTATAGGATCTATATCTGATGGGATGACCATTGTACCATCTCCCTCTACCAGCCCTTCATGCATCTCAGATATCATGTTGATGACTGTAGCTATCCCATCCATTGAAATGTCATGCATTTGGACAGGGCATGATGAGGGTCCTGCATGATCTTCTTATAGGTAATATATGGGTACTGTGAAGCATCATGCAAGCCAAATTTAGAATTAATTTGGGATTTTAAACTCTTATGTCCATACGTTCCTCCAAATTAGGCTTTCGCTTGAGTTGCCTATGAAAAGAAACATGGTTCTTGACTGCTAATCTAGTTCAATTAATGTAATGAATGCCATCAAAGACAAGTAGCAACTGTAACATGGAGAAATATATCGCACATGATATATAGTGTCTGTGCGTAGCAGGGGAGGAGGGAGGTTTTACTCTTAAGCAGTTTGTGTCTTATCAACCTTTGTACTTTCCCAGGTACCAACGTTTGTCGTTGCTGGTGATGCTGTAGTTATTAACACTGAGACCGACACTTATATTGAAAGGTAAGTTTCTTTTGTTTCCAAAAGCTTGACTGGGGTTTTGATTTACGGTACTTTGAGGTCATTTACTGGTGTAAGTGGTGGTTGAGCACCATGTAGATTGCAAGTAGGTACTGGATGCCAAAACAGGAGTTATTTAATGATTTTGCTGTAGATTCTGTTGCTGATGGAGTTGTATTTCTTTGCCCCATTTTTCTCAGGGCGAAGGGATAATATCTGTGCATGCTTTATTCCCAAGGAGAGATGGCTACCATGTATGCAAATATCGCGGACATATGCCTGTTACCATTGGTCGCCAATCTTCAATCTTGTGGTGGGCACGGGTCCAAATTGCTCTTACATTAGTATCTTTGTTTGAATCAGTGTGTTCCGTGAGGTGGAAAAGCAAACCAAGGCATGTTGCACGTCAGTTCAATAAAGACTAAATATTCACACCATACTTAAAATCTTTAAAATCTTTAAATTTTTTTCAAAACGAACATGCCTAAGTGTTGCATGTAGTTGACTCACCGTAGCCACTTTCAAATGGGCCTGGACATGGGTTGAGTTATGTTTTTGTTTTTGGAGCAAATTACTATTGATTAAGCAACATTAATAACCAAGCAATAATAAATGTGGCTGACACAAAATGTCCTGCTTTTTCCCCCGGTTTTTCTGTTTTGTTTTGTTAGTATTTTCTATATAAGTTTAAATTTCTTGGTTCTTTTGTTAGAGCCTCAAGCCAACGTAGATTAATTTTAGATTAATGGTTGCGGATTTTTCAATTAACTATAGCTTCATTTAGACATGATTGTATATATTTTGGAAAAAATAATTATGAGACATTTGTTCAGGTATGCCTGCTTCGTCGGAGAAGCTCACGGGTAAACCTAGCTACCAGAGAAATTTTCAGAGAGATTTTCCAGTACTTTTCTTTCCCCTCAGAACAAGGAAATACACATGCATGCTAGGAACCATCCACTAGAACTTGGATTCCATGTCCCAACCAAGAGAGTTAGAGAGAATCCAAATACGTAAGACTCCTGTTTGTAAATCACTAAAAATTTTGCCCCTGATGAATGCACAAAAGCAGCGTACCAAGAAACTCTCATAATTTGTTTCCTTATCTATAAAGTATCGAGGGATGATCACCTTATGGAATTGATTTCCCATAAGTCGAATTAATAGCTCTTAAATGTATACCTCAATGAAAGCTAATGGAAATGCTTGAAGATAGGAAGTCAAACACAACTGAAAATTTTACATATCTTCCAAGGAAGACAATTTACAAATAGCATCCTCCAGAAGTGTACGGTTTTCGCGATCTATTAAAGACAATATGCGAAGTCCAGACAAACTCCTAAATGATACTGGTAGTTCTTTTATGGCAGTCCCCTTCAGATAAAGAAACTTCAAAGATGTCATGCTTCCAACAATGTTTGGAAACTTCTCGAGCTTTGTACAACCAGAAAGACGAAATTCTTCGAGAGATTCCAAGCTAATCTCATCTGGGAGGCTTTCAAGACTTCTGCAATTGTGCAGATTCAGTCGTTTGAGCTTTATGAGAATTCCAATGGATTGATCAACCTTAGACAAACTTGAACAACCTTCAAGATCTAGTATCTCAAGTTTTGGAACTCCAGCGAAGTATGGTATCTCGATCAAGTTCTGAGAGCCACTCAAGTTAATGCGTTTCAAGTTGCCTAAACTCTGTAAATATAAAAATAGTTGAATAAAATTAAATGATAACAGGCATATTTAAAAAGAATAAGAAGAAGAGGATTAATACATATTTACATAATGAATAATCGTACCTTGGATCCATCCCACAATCGTTCGATACCACTACAGGGCATGCTGAGTTCAACAAGGTTGCCTAGTAGATCCCAACTGATTGGCATGGATATTTTAGGATATCCAAACCATTCCAAAAGAGATAATTTCGATGTTGTCATGGATTTTGAAGGATCTCCAAGCCATTCTACGATGCCCAACTCTTGATGAAGTTCAGAATAAGGTTTTGCAATACTTTTGTTGCCAATCCTAAGAAGCCTTAAGCTTTTCATCTTTGAGAAAGCTTCAATACTCAATTGTTCTTTGTTTGGAAAAGAGAAATGTATAACCATTCCTTCAATAAGATCAGTTCCCTGCAAATAAAGAATAATAGTTTACATGGTCTGGCAATCTTGAAAGTTAATCTTGATTTGGGCTTAAGAGTAAAAGATGAGCTTCAAACTTTGTCTTGGCCAAATGGAGAATGAAACTTTTCTAGAGAGTTCCATAAAACTTTAGAAAAAAGAAGATTAACAATTTTCTAGAGAATTCTATAAATCTCTAGAATAGGAAACTAGAGCAACCACTTCCTAGATAGTTCTATGAAAATATCTATAGTTGAGTAGCAAAACCTTTTCTAGAAAGTGCTACAAAAATATTTAGAGAGTAATAAATATCTCCAGTTTTTCTAGAAAGTGTCATAGAAATCTCTAGACTTTTGTTGAAATGTGCGGCTAATATTAAATTTGTAAGCCAATATAAAGGGGTAAAGTACGTCCTACCATTTTGTACAACCCACACAAGCTAAAAAAAAGGCCAAGTCTGAGAAATAAAAATGTGTTCTTCCATATCCCTCCTCACTATCTTCCAAATTTCTATTCCAACAGACACAAGAACTTACATAATTAAGAGGAAATAGTTTGAAAATCTATATCAAGTCTAGAATAGTCCACTTACAGAATCAGTCTTTAATACATGAACAACATCCTCAAAACGCCACAATCTTGTACGCATACCGGGCATCTTTTGATGACAAACTATTTTTCGACCCATTTCTTGCAGCAAATCATGCATCTTGATCACTCTATCGGATGAGATGGTTATAAGAGATCTGTCGATAAGAACCTCTATATTGTATAGAGGATGATAACCAAAACTCTCTAGTATACCCTGCAGGCTATGATCTAGGACCTCCCCTTTGAAGAAACATGCAATATCCAAAAACAAATTTTGTTGTTTATCATCTAATCCATCAAAACCTACTTGAAGTACTTCTAAAACCTGTCTTGGAGGATTTTCCTGAAAATATTTCAAGGCACTTCTCCATACCTCTGTTGGTTTCTCAAACAAAAAGCGACCTACAACTTTAAGAGCTAAAAGAAGACCTTGAGCATAACTCAAAAAGCCTTCACACAAATCCTTATAATTTTCTTTAGGATGAGGTTCCTTGAAGGCTGACAAAGAAAAGAGTTGCAAAGCTTCCTCACCACCCATCTCCTGAACCTTATAGCTATAAATATCTTTAACCCCATGTGTTTTCAACAGTTGGTTATCCTTGCTTGTTAAAACAATTCTACTCCCAGGACCAAACCATTCTTGGCTGCATGCTAATGCTTCAATTTGTTCACTTACATCCACATCATCAAGGACAATTAAAACCTGTTTACTGCGTAGTCTATTCTCTATCACATTAAGTCCCACATGGGCATTGAATCTTATACCCATTTCTTCTTCCATGATTTCAGAAAGGAGTTGTTTTCGCAAAGAACCCAGACCCTGTTTTTTAGCTTCTTCTCTTATACAACCAATAAAGCTGCTAGCTTCAAAGTGATATGAAACTCTATCAAAAATGACTTTTGCTAGAGTGGTCTTACCCACGCCACCCATACCATGAATCCCAATAAAGCGAACATCCTGCTCATCCGACCCTATGCCAAGTAACTTCATCATTTCCTCTACACGGGCCTCTATCCCAACAAGTTCTCTAGACTTAATTGAGAATCTACGGATCAGTTCACTGAATATTCTTCTAGTGATTTGTTCCACAACAGTTGCTTCGTGCCTGTAAAATAATTAGACAATGATCAATCCCCATACAAATGGAATGAATATATATATATGCCGTAGTTTTATAGGTTCTTTAATCGTCTATATATATATTTCTTAGTATCCCATTTTACTGTCCGTTTTACCTTTCATCTTCGTAGTGATGATGCTAATATTATACTATTCTGATCAAGATATATGCAAAAGAAAAAGAAAAGGAGAAAGGAAAAATGAGAGAAAGGAAAGATATTGCATCTAACGCCCATCGTTTCAAATAGACATACACGATTATAATTTACATCGCAAAATGCTAGAAGTTTGTTTAGAAACTTTACCTCTAGCTGAGAATGAAACTACTTTTGAACCAAAGGAAAAAACCTGACACTTTATCTGGTTCAGTCAGACTATAGAGAAGTAACTAAACCTTATCATGTAGATCCACGGACAGCACTCGGGCAAGTTTCAGCGTAGGATATGATCACGATGATAATGAAAGTTTGAACTAAATGATTTAGTTTGCTAAAGCTTCAAACTCTATGTATTTTAGCTAAAATAAGAAATCAACGTTACCCGTCTTTTAAAGGCCATCCGGCGATTGAGCTCACATTCGTCAAAGCGTCCCTCCAAGTTTGCTTCTTCTTTGCGTCAACCGTGGGGTCCTTGTCATGCTTATCAAAAGCTTCTGCAAAAGTACCCCTATGCTTTCGTACGTCGGAGGGATCCACGTGATAGAAAATGGGAAAAACTCTAAGCCTGTTGTATCTCATGCATTCGATAATCTCGGCAAGTTCAATCAAGCAAAACGTCGAGAAAGCATAGCGTGGGGAGATGACGACGACGGCGTATATGGATTCTTGTATTGCTTTCAAGAGCTCTTCGGTAACATATTTTCCTCGTGGAAGTTTCTCGTCGTCCCTGAATGCGAGAATGCCTTTCCTAATCAAAGCAGAGTATAGATGATCGATAAACCCCTTGCGGGTGTCGTCGCCGTAAAAACTGAGGAAAACTTCGTATTTCCAAAGAGGAAGAGGAGGAGAGGAAGAGGTGGAGGAGGCTATTTTTTTTAGCCTTTTGTTTTGGGAGGAGGAGGCTAATTGAGTGGTCATGGATTCCATTGAAGCTTGTTAAAGTCGGTGCTAGTTTGTAGACTTAACAGAGAGTGGGAGTGAAGGTGAGGGAAAGAGCTCAGAACAAAAAGAAGGTGAGGGAAAGAAGGCTTTGAAATTAAGGGAGTTCAGATAACGCGTTGCTAGCGTTTTCAGTATCTGCTGTCGGCCAAGTCTGAACTTTGAACAGGGCACTTGACAAGGAGGCAGGAGAAGGGGTAGTATTGTAAACATGGCAGACAGCAGATAGTGTGTTTGATTGTTAAAATTTTAGGAATGTTAAAATTTTAGGGTTTTGGATTTGTGAAAAAGTGAAGAGAGATGATTTTTAATATTTATTATAGTGAAAAGTAATGATGTGAAGAGAAGAAATAGATTATATTGTAATTTTTTATTGTGTTAAAATTTTAATAAGTGTAAAATTTTACACTACAAACGCACCAGGAAACGAGCCGCCCCTTGACCTGAAAAAGCTAGCAACGCGTTATTAGGTTTGGTTATTATCAATTGCAGCAATATTATAGTCAGTCATGAGCAACGGTTAAGATTAACTCTCTATGATCCAAAGATTTAACATGCTACCACTTCAATTAAAAAATTTAACTCGTTTCAGCTCAAAAACCGACTCATTTTAGCTCAAAAACATTGACCCGCTAATGCTCTTAGGTCTGGGGATCTCTTCTTCTTCTTCATGTCAGTCTCTTCTCCGTCGTGCCCTTCTCTTCCAGTGGATTTTGTTTCATCTGGTCGCAAGTGGTTCTGCCCAAGGGAGAACACGCACGGCTTCAGTCACTCATTTTTTGTGTACGGGTCGCATTCTACTGTTGGTATTTTCCTACTCTTTTGCCTGACCTAAATTCAGCGAAGACTTTCGTGAGTTGTGACCAATTACATTTGGTTTTGGTGCTGCAATCTAAACCAACTTGAAGATATTCATTCATGGTATAAAGCAACATTTCCGTAAAGTAATTGGAACACTTTGGAATATTACTTTTACAAGAAAGCTTTGTGGGTCACCCCTGACATTGCCCGAGTGACTGGCAATTGATTCAGACACACGGTAGTCTTTCCAAAACAATAGAGGAGGATGAATTCCAACTCTCTCTCTTGTCTATTCAGGTCATGCAAGTACATGATTATCCGGTGAGCTGTTTGCCACTCTAATTTCAGGATGGCACCAAAATTAATAGGTTAATAGTTTGTTAGTTTTCTTAATCGAAGAAAATTTTGTTGGCTTTTAAGAATAGGACGTTAAAGAAAAAGGGAGCAGTAAGGAGCTATTGTCTTTTAGTTTTTCTTGTTGGTTTGTTTTTTGTTTGTTTTGTTTTCTCCCTTCGTCCAACTGGAGTTTCCGTTTGTAGTTCTCAATATAAATATGCAACTTTTCATAAATAAAAAAAAAAAAAAAAGAAAAGCAAAACAACGAGCTGCATAGTGCATCTAATAGGTAACCATAAAAGAACAACTAAAATATTATAAATTTAGTCCACCACATAAGTAACCATAAAAGAAACCTATGACGCTTTATTTAGTTACTTTTACGAGGATGTTTAGGATATTTTCTCTATTCTCGTGCCCCATGTTTTGTTAAGCTTCCATATGCCTGGCTGTTATCAAATTACTAACCTTCTCTTGTGTAGGATGATTTTTTGCAGTGTACTTCTAAGTATACTTAGAGAATTTTACTGAGATGGAAAGGATCAATCTTAATATTATTAGACGAGGGTCTAATAGTACTTTTAAGTTGGAAGGTGAGTCGGTTGTTCTTCATTTGAACGGTTTGAATGGTTTTTAGACTTGTTTAATTATTTCTTTGGTTCGTATGTGCAAGTGACATGATGCAAGCAGACGACAGGAAGATAGTAAATATTTGAAGTCTTGAGTGGAAAGACGTCGAATATGTGTACGATTGATATAATCAGTACACAACAATTAAAAGCTTTAGTATTAGTAAACAAACCGATTTCAAGCACAGAGAATATGAGTATTGGACAACTATAATTTCTGTTTGTTGTAAAGAAAGGGATCAAAAAAGAAAAGGACTTGCATATGTCCAAGCAGGGGTAGTATTGTAAACATGGCAGACCGCAGATACAGAAAACGAGTCGCCCCTTGACCTGAAAAAGCTAGCGACGCGTTATCTGCACACTGCACTCCCTTTAATTTCAAAGCCATCTTTCACTCACCTTCTTTAATTTCAATGGAATCCATTACCACTCAAATAGTCTCCTCCTCCTCTTCGTCTCCTCCTCTCTCCTCTTTGGAAACACTCCTTCCTCAGTTTTTACGGCGACGACACCTGCAGGGGTTTATCGACCATCTGGAGACCAAAGGCATTCTCGCATTCAGGGGCAACCACGAAATGTTACCGAAGAGGAAAGCAATACAAGAATCCATATACGCCGTCGTTGTCATCTCCCCACGCTATGCGTTCTCGAAGTTTTGCTTGACTGAACTTGTCGAGATTATCAAATGCATGAATTACAAAACGCTCAAAGTTTTCCCCATTTTCTATCATGTGCATCCCTCGGACGTACGAAACCATGAGGTACTTTTGCAGCAGCTTTTCATATGCATGACATGGACCGCACGGTCGACCAAAAAGCAAACATGGAGGGATGCTTTGACGACTGTGCCAACCTCACCGGATGGGTCTCAGATGACTGCGGGTAACCCTAATATGGTCCTCTGTTTTTTTTTTTTGTTGCTTAGAAAAAAAAATATGGTCTTCTGTTTTTCGATTTCTGTACTGTTTTCTTTTTTGTGTTCCATAAAATGATGTTTTGAAAGAAAAAAACATGATGTATGTTTATTTGAAAATGGGCGTTAGATGCATCTTAATTTCTCTCATATTTCCCTATCTCCTTTTTCTTTTTCTTTTCCTGTTATATATCTCATTTTTTTTCTTTCTCTTTTTTCTTTGGTTTTATCTTTTTTCTTTCGCATACATCTCCACAATAAAGTATAATGTTAGCATCATAAAAAAAAAAAAACTTGAATTTTGTAGACCTGATCAATTACCACATACATGATCATTACATCGATTTCTGGTGACTTTCCTTTTTGCCCTCAATCTTTGTCTTACTGATTTACGATCGTGCAATATTAGATCACTTGTGGTATCTTTCTTTCACTGTGAAGATGAAAGTTAAAACGGAGAGAAAAAATGGGATTCCAAGAAACGTATAATAGAAAATTAAAGGACCCATAAAACTATGCCAACTCTCCAAAAACCATCAAACTTGTGTGTGTGTTTATAGATATATATATATATATAGCGAAACAAAGTCCTCGATTAGACCTTAGCATAAGTAAAACAAAATAAGGCATTAATTATATGAGCTAGAAAGTTCCATTTGTGTTGGGATTGATCATTATCTACTTAAAAATGATCGTCTCATTCTTTTACAGGAACGAGGAAACTTTGCTGGAAGGAGTCACTAGACAAATATTTCAAGAACTGAACCGTACCTCTAGACCAGGACTTCTTGGGATAGAGGACCGTGTGGAGGAAATGATGAAGTTACTTGGCATAGGGTCGGATGAGCAGGATGTTCGCTTTCTTGGGCTTCATGGGGTTGTTGGTGTGGGTAAGACCACTCTAGCAGGAGCCATTTATAACAGAGTTTCATATCACTTTGAAGTTTGCAGATTTATTGCTTCCATAAGTGAAGGAGCTAAAGAACATGGTTTAGCTGCTCTGCAAAATCAACTCATTTCTGAAGACTTGAGTTTATCCAATGTTCATGTGGGAACTAATGTAATAATGGATAGACTACGCAATCGACGGGTTTTAATTGTCCTTGATGATGTGGATAGCAAGGAACAATTAGAGGCGTTGGCAGGAAGCCATGATTGGTTTGGTCCCAAGAGTAGAATAAATTTTACAAGTAGAGATCGTGGTTTGTTGGAAGAACAATATGGGGCTAAAATTGGTCTCTACGAGGTCAAGGTGCTGAATGAGGTTCAAGCTTTACAGCTCTTTAGTTTGTCTGCTTTCAAGACAGCACATCCCAAAGAATATTATGAGGAATTGTCGGAGCTTTTTACGAATTATGTGCAAGGCAATCCTTTTTCTCTAAAAGTTATAGGTTCAATCCTATATGGTAAAACGATAGATGAATGGAAGTCTGGCTGGGCTGAGCTACAAGTACTAAATCCTAATAAAGAAATTATGGATGTACTTGAAGCCAGCTTTTTTGAATTGGATGATTTGCAGAAAAAATTATTTTTGGATGTTGCATTTTTCTTTGAAGGAGAGCTCCTAGATGACCTATTGGAAGCACTAGAAAGTTTTGGTTACTATCCGAAGGTCAATATTAATGTCATCGTAAACAAATCTATCATAACCATCTCAGAAGGAAGGTTGAGGATACATTCTTTGCTACAAAAAATGTCTCAAAATATTGTTTGTAGAGAATCGCCTTACGAGCCTTGCCAGCGTAGTAGATTATGGCATTATGAAGACGTCCGTCATGTATTGGAGTCTGATATGGTTAGTAGATCAATCTTCCTGATATGAATATTGAAGTGTGTTTTTATTTTGATTCCTTCAAGTAATTGCTAATTTAGTTTTATCCACACCTATTATTCTATTTTTCTTTGTTAGCAGGAAAATGATGTGATTGAAGGCGTAGCCCTTTGCTTACCTGTTCCAAGAGACGAACGATTAAATGCTAAAGCCTTCACAAAGATGAAAAGATTGAGAATTCTGAAAATTGGCAGCACAATTATTGTATAAAGACTTGTACAGGTCAGCCTGAACTTCTCTTTTTGCCCTTTCTGATTATAGCTGATCAGCTTCGTCATTTTTTGGACAAGATTTATGTGTCTTGCAATTTAAAGTCAACTGCGACTTTAATATCCGATCTGTTAATTTGCTGTCCTGTGTTCGAGGAAAAACCTTCACTGAATGGAATATTTACAATTAACGCACATTTGCGATCGCTCTCGTTCTCGTTGTTAAAAACTTGAGTTTCTTTAATTAAAAAAAAAATCTCAACGATTAATTGCTTTCAAATTCAATGATGATATTGCATCTTATATAGTATTTAGCATGTTTATTTAACGCATTAACAAGTGTTAGCGTGTCAAGATTTTTATTATTAAACTTACAAATAATTTTTAATGTTAAATCATCACATGGGCAAAATATTTATTATTTGAATTATATTATCTAACAGTTAACTAGTATTTAAAAAAAAAAAAATAGATTAATGTCATAATACGGAAAAAAATATTTATTTTTTCATTTTTCTTTCTATGTAAGTACAGTGAAAATGTAATGTGAAATCATGGCTTGGATGCATCCATATATATTTGGATATTAACAAGTGATGCTTTCTGAGAAAATCTAGTATATATGGTGTCTTTTCATATGGGCATTCTAGAATTTAATAAACTGATTAATTAAGCGACTAAAATAAGCCTTCATCAAATTAGGTATGGGAGTTGCTCCTTGTGCATCGGTTGATAACTTTTTATAGGATCTATATCTCCCTCTACCAGCCCTTCATGCATCTCAGATATCATGTTGATGACTCTAGCTATCCCATCCATTGAAATTTCATGCATTTGGACAGCGCATGATGAGGGTCCTGCATGATCTTCTTATAGGTAATATATGATACTGTGAAACATCATGCACGCCAAATTTAGAATGAATTTCGGAATTTAAACTCTTATGTCCATACTTTCCTCCAAATTAGGCTTTCGCTTGAGTTGCCTATGAAAAGAAACATGGTTCTTGACTGCTAATTGTCTAGTTCAATTAATGTAATGAATGCCATCAAAGACAAGTAGCAAACTGTAACATGGAGAAATATGTCGCACATGATAGTGTCTGTCCGTAGCAGGGGAGGAGGGAGGTTTTACTCTTAAGCAGTTTGTGTCTTATCAACCATGGTACTTTGAGGTTTTACTCTTAAGATATTTGTGTCTTATCAACCGTTGTACTTTCCCAGGTACCAACCACTGCAAGAAGATTCGGGTAATTGCAATTTAGCCACAACAGGGGATGTATACAAGATAAACCGTGTAGAATTTGCTTAATTCAACTCCAGCAGCCGACTCAGCAAGTGTCCTCCAAGTCATCTACAGTTCAAGCATCCCCCAAGTAAGCTGCAGCTTCAAATTATCCTTCGGGTATCACTTTGTGCTAGGTTGTTATGTAGTTTGTGTGTTGTTGTTTTTTTATGGACTCTCTGTAATTGAATGCCATTGCATGCCTTCCAAACTTGTGGTGCACATCAAGTGTTTGAGAATATTCCTGTAAATATAAGAAATCTGTTAGCACACAGCAAGTGTATATCCTGTCCACTCACATTTGTTCTTATATCCTGTCCACTCAAAAAGAAAAAATTACTGTAACCATACTAGATGGGCTAAAAATTAGAGTACGAAAACTTTTCAAATTGATGAGAGTTCTAATAGAGAATTCCTAAACCAAATGCTCCAAACTGAAACGCCATAGACTGTTAGAATAAGATACTGTTGCACATAGGCCAATAGAGATATTCACCCAATTGCAACCCAAACTTAAGAACACGCCTAACCAATTTAGTTACTACATAAAGAGACGTCAAAATAGAATTAAGGCACTGCAACTGCAGCACCTCTGTCCTTTGGTGAATGATTCTGGACTTGTTATATCATATACGACATCTGCAACTGCAGCACCTCTGTAGTAAAGCGGTGCCAATGCTGCATATCTGATAAAGGACAATTAAAAAAATAATGTTTTCCTAAAGAAAATGGCATGCATGCGCAGAGATGGGACAGAGGAATAAATTTATTTACTAAACTTGATCTATCTATAGATTTAGGCATGATTAGACAAATAATACCTCTCCTGTCCAGCAGTGTCCCATATTTCAAACTTCACTATGGTGGAATCTTGCAAGGCTATCATCTGTGACAAGAATGAAGCTCCAACAGTTACCTGAAATTATTTAAACCAACAAATGTAAGTGTATCACCAAGTAACTCCATGGTAGACCCCCATATCCATTCACTTAAACATGGTTTATCATAATTAACTTTGAACAAGAAAGAGGAGAAAAGTTCTGAGCAAAACAGCACCCTAACTTATTCCTTACCTTGGATGTTGCCATGTTGGGTCAAACTGACCACGAACAGAGCAAAGAACAATACAACTTTTACCAACACCAGAATCACCTAACAATATCGGCAGTACAAAGCCACAGAATTGAAAGGCTAGTTTCATTACTTCATAAAAGAGTAAGACAATAAGATCATTTGTGATTTCACGAAGCCCTGGATGTTTCATCTAAACGCCTTCCCCTTTTTGCCACCAAAGGACAAACTAAAGATAACAAAACTTCCCCCTTTGCAATTATCTTTGTGCCTGCAACATTGCAAATCAACTAGAGACTATAAAGTTGGAACGTACGGCCAATTGCATAAAGTAGACTCTATGCACTACCTACCCTCAAAACATAATATGCCCTACCTACTCTCAAAATTTTTTCTAAGCCAATGACGATCACATACATGTCACTTTTCTTTCAAATAAATCCATCCAGCAAGAGATGTCACAAAAAAGAAAAGGAAGTCATGGTCAAAAATGGCAATAAGCAATACAACAAGAAGCCGAATACCAAACAGGATTAATTTTATTGAATTGGGCTAACTGCAAGCAAGGCCCTGCTTCCTCACCTTTAATCCAGTGGCACTTATCTTTTCATCTAGTTGGTCGACAGCCACATTGCTAGGGGCACACACCAAAACCTGAGAAGAATTTTTTATTATTATTATCAGAAACTGTAGTAACAAAAGAGATGCTAGTAATTGAGAACATGTACCACATGCCCCACTGACTGCCATGCCAGGTGAGCTGCATCTCCCGAATACTGCAGCCGCAACTCATCTCCAGGTAGTAGGCGCAACTCATTGTCTTCCTACAACAGCAAAACATGTACTTTAGTCTCTTTTGTCTTCAAAACAGGGAAATAGAAATTTAGAGATGCCTGTAGAATTGCAAAATGACATACACTCTCTTAGCTTCTCTGTCATGGCACCAATCAACTCTCTTTGCTCGGTAGGAGAGAATGACAACGATTCTTGGATAGGACAATGAGAGGAAACCTAAAAAATGACACCAATCAATTCTCTTTGCTCGGTAGGAGAGAATGACAACGATTCTTGGATAGGACAATGAGAGGAAACCTAAAAAGAGAAAGAGAAGATAACAGAACAGAGATGGAACAGAGGAATAAATTTGTTTACAAGCGGGGGTGCTGAAGAGGAGATACCCACAAATGTTGTGAAGGAGAAGGAGGTGTAAGTTGGTTATGTTCTGAATGAAAGGGAGAAGGAGAGGACCAGAAAAAAATGGGTTTGGAGAATATTTTCCCTCTTCCTCAGATTGCGCTATAATAGTTCAAATTTTGCATTCGTGCGTCTTTTCTGTTTTTTCCGTGTCTTCTCTGTTTTCTCCACAGGATTCATTGACGGAATGGAGTTTTGGTTCCCAAGTCTCCACGACGACCCACCCCGTCGATTTAATAGAAATGAACTATGAGGTGATTATCCGACGAGCATACCGTGGTCAATACGCGGTAATAATTTTTGAACGAAACTTGAAGAACATTTTCTAAGCCGTGGACAAAGAGTGGGCTTTAACGACGGGAGAAAGCAGAACATAAAATTGCGGTGGCAGAAGCGCATATTTCTTGTAGTGAACGTTTGTCGTTGCTGGTGATGCTGTAGTTATTAACACTGAGACCGACACTTATATTGAAAGGTAAGTTTCTTTTGTTTCTAAAAGCTTGACTGAGGTTTTGATTTACGGTATTTTGAGGTCATTTACTGGTGTAACTGGTGGTTGAGCACCATGTAGATGGCAAGTTGCCACTGCATGCAAAAACAAGAGTTATTTGGTTTTCTGATTCTTCTCTTCAAATATTTTTTTTTTCAAGGGATGAGATGTGGTAATGTATGATTGCAAGTAGGTCATTGGGGGCTGTCTTGTATGCTTTTCTTTGGTATGTTGTTTTTCATGCTTGCAAATGAGTTGGATTCTTCAAGTCATTAATATATAATCCCATTTTTTAAGTATAGGAATTGTCTACTCTGGCATTACATTGGTTCCTTCAAAATAGAAAAAAAAAAAACAAGAGAAGAAAAGAAAAGAAAAAAGATCACATAACCTCTTGTATCTTGAGATTCTATATGTGCTTTTCTGTAGGGACTAGTAATCGGGTGTGCTATTGTAATGATTCTCGGGCCTTTTTGCTGTTTTGAAGACATTGTGGGGATAAATTGCCTTGCATGATTTTGCGTCTAAGAAATATATGACAAGATGACTACCAGCTAACCACTGCTATCATCAAGTGGTTATTCTGTTCATCTCCTGGGGTTGGGTGGGAGCAGAGGGGTTTTGATAAATGATTTATTTCTGTTGCTGATGGAAGTATTTCTTTGGCCATCTTTCTCAGGGCCAAAGGGTAGTATCTGTGAATGGATTTATTCTGAAGGAGAGATGGATGCCATGTATGCAAGATTGCAGATGCCTGTTTCCATTGGTCTCCAATCTTCAATCTTGTGGTGGGCACGGGTCCAAATTGCTCTTACATTAGTATCTTTGTTTGAATCAGTGTGTTCCATGAGGTGGAAAAGCAAACCAAGTGTTGCACGTAGTTGACTCACTGTAGCCACTTCCAAATGGGCCTGTACATGGGTTGGAGTTATGTTTTTGTTTTTGGAGCAAATTACTATTGATTAAGCAACATTAATAACCAAGCAATAATAAATGTGTTGACACACAATGTCCTGCTTTTTCCCCCGGTTTTTTTTTTTTTTTTTGTTAGTATTCTTATATATGTAAAAGTTGTGGTATAATGATTAAATTTCTTGGTTCTTTTGTTAGAGCCTCAAACCAACGTAGATTAATGTAGATTAATGGTTGCGGATTTTTCAATTAACTATAGCTTCATTTAGACATGATTGTATATATTTTGGAAAAAATAATTATGAGACATTTGTTCAGCTATGCCTGCTTCGTCGGAGAAGCTCACGGGTAAACCTACTAGAGAAATTTTCAGAGAGATCTTCCAGTCCGTGCCCATTTTTCTTCCCCTTCAGAACAATGAAATACACATGCATGCCCTTTCTTTAGAGGCTATAGGACTAGAAACCATCCACTAGAACTTGGATTCCAAGTCCCAACCAAGAGAATTAGAAAGAATCCAAATACATAAGACTCCTGTTTGTTGATGAATACACAAGCAGCGTACCAAGAAACTCGAGCGGCGGCCTCTCAGGAATTGTGGATTTCCTTGCATCTCTATATATGAGATGACTCGAGGTGATTCTGATCAGCCTGATTCCTGAATATGATGTTCGAGGGATGACCACCTAATGGAATTGATTTACCATAAGTCAAATTAACAGCTCTTAAATGTATACCTCAATGAAAGCTTATGGACATGCTTGAAGATCAGGAAGTCCAACACAACTGAAAATTTTACATATCTTCCAAGGAAGACAATTCCCAAATAGCATCCTCAAGAAGTGCAGGGTTTTTGCGATCTATTAAAGACAATATGCGAAGTCCAGACAAATTCCTAAATGATATTGGTAGTTCTTTTATGGCAGTCCCCTTCAGATAAAGAAACTTCAAAGATGTCATGCTTCCAACAATGTTTGGAAACTTCTCGAGCTTTGTACAACCAGAAAGACGAAATTCTTCTAGAGATTCCGAGCTAATCTCAACTGGGAGGCTTTCAAGACTTCTGCAATTGTGCAGATTCAGTCGTTTGAGCTTTCTGAGAACTCCAATGGACTGATCAACCTTAGACAAACTTGAACAACCTTCAAGATCTAGTATCTCAAGTTTTGGAACTCCAGTGAAGTCTGGTGTCTCGATCAAGTTCTGAGAGCCACTCAAGTTAATGCGTTTCAAGTTGCCTAAACTCTGTAAATATAAAAATAGTTAAATAAAATAAAATGATAACAGGCATATTTAAAAAGAATAAGAAGAAGAGGATTAATACATATTTACATAATGAATAATCGTACCTTGGGATCCATCCCACAATCGTTCGATACCACTACAGGGCATGCTGAGTTCAACAGGTTGCCTAGTAGATCCCAACTGATTGGCATGGATATTTTAGGATATCCAAACCATTCCAAAAGAGATAACTCGTCGTTGTCATGGATTTTGAAGGATCTCCAAGCCATTCTATGATGCGCAACTCTTGATGAAGTTCAGAATAACGTTTTGCAATACTTTTGTTGCCAATCCTAAGAAGCCTTAAGCTTTTCATCTTTGAGAAAGCTTCAATACTCAATCGTTCTTTGTTTGGAAAAGAGAAAGTGTAGAACTATTCCTTCAATAAGATCAGTTCCCTGGTAATAAAGAATAATAGTTTACATGGTTTGGCAATCTTGAAAGTTAATCTTGATTTGGGCCCAAGAGTAAAAGATGAGCTTCAAACTTTGTCTTGGCCAAATAGGAGAATGAAGCTTTTCTAGAGAGTTCCATAAAACTTTAGAAAAAAGAAGAGTAACAATTTTCTAGAGAATTCTATAAATCTCTAGAATAGGAACTAGAGCAACCACTTCCTAGATAGTTCTATGAAAATATCTAGAGTTGAGTGAAAAAACCTTTTCTAGAAAGTGCTACAAAAATATCTAGAGAGTACTAAATATCTCCAGTTTTTCTAGAAAGTGTCATAAAAATCTCTAGATACTTTAGTTGAAATGTGTGGCTAATATTAAATTTGTAAGCCAATATAAAGGGGTAAAGTACCCACCATTTTGTACAACCCATACAAGTAAAAAAAAAGGTCAAGTCTAAGAAATCAAACTGTGTTCTTCCATATCCCTCCTCACTACCTCTCCAAATATGCTCTTCCAAATTTCTATTTCAACAAACACAAGAATTTGGCAAATACATAATTAAGAGGAAATAGTTTGAAAATCTATATCAGGTCTAGAATAGTCCACTTACAGAATCAGTCTTTAATACGTGGAGAACATCCTCAAAACGCCACAATCTTGTACGCATACCGGGCATCTTTTGTTGACAAACTATTTTTCGACCCATTTCTTGCAGCAAATCATGCATCTTGATCACTCTATCAGGATGAGATGGTTATGAGAGATCTGTCGATAAGAACCTCTATATTGTATAGAGGATGATAACCAAAACTCTCTAGTATATCCTGCAGGCTATCTAGGACCTCCCCTTTGAAGAAACATGCAATATCCAAAAACAAATTTTGTTGTTTATCATCTAATCCATCAAAACCTACTTGAAGTGCTTCTAAAACCTGTCTTGGAGGATTTTCCTCAAAGTTTTTCAAGGCACTTCTCCATACCTCTGTTGGTTTCTCAAACAAAAGAGACCTACAACTTTAAGAGCTAAAGGAAGACCTTGAGCATAACTCAAAAAGCCTTCACACAAATCCTTATAATTTTCTTTAGGATGAGGTTCCTTGAAGGCTGACAAACAAAAGAGTTGCAAAGCTTCCTCACCACCCATCTCCTGAACCTTATAGCTATAAATATCTTTAACCCCATGTGTTTTCAACAGTTGGTTATCCTTGCTTGTTAAAATGATTCTACTCCCAGGACCAAACCATTTTTGGCTGCATGCTAATGCTTCAATTTGTTCACTTACATCCACATCATCAAGGACAATTAAAACCTGTTTACTGCGTAGTCTATTCTCTATCACATTAAGTCCCGCATGGGCATTGAATCTACCCATTTCTTCTTCCATGATTTCAGAAAGGAGTTGTTTTTGCAAAGAACCCAGACCCTGTTTTTTAGCTTCTTCTCTTATACAACCAATAAAGCTGCTAGCTTCAAAGTGATATGAAACTCTATCAAAAATGACTTTTGCTAAAGTGGTCTTACCCACGCCACCCATACCATGAATCCCAATAAAGCGAACATCCTGCTCATCCGACCCTATGCCAAGTAACTTCATCATTTCCTCTACACGGGCCTCTATCCCAACAAGTTCTCTAGACTTAATTGAGAATCTACGGATCAGTTCACTGAATATTAATCTAGTGATTTGTTCCCCAACAGTTGCTTCGTGCCTGTAAAATAATTAGACAACGATCAATCCCCATAAAAATGGAAGTAATAATATATATATATATATATATATATATATATATATATATATATATATATATAGTATATGCCGCAGTTTTATAGGTCCTTCAATCTTCTATATGTTTTTTAGTATCCCATTTTACTGGCCTGTGGCCCTACTCTAACGTCTATTCTCTCCAATTGTTTATTGTCTAAGATGTAATTGCACCATGTTCTAATTTTAAGCTGATCTTGAGTTGTTATAAATGCTGTTTCAAGCTTCCGTTACTGTATATCTCGTTATTATGTAAATTTATTACCTTCAGTATTTTTCGAATTTCTTTAATTCTTCAGATCTACAAAATCAAAGTTTTTTTAAATGAGGATGCTAATATTATACTTTATTTTGATCAAGATATATGCAAAAGAAAAAGAAAAGGAGAAAGGAAAGAATTGCATCTAACGCCGGCCATCGTTTCAAATAGACATACATGATTATTTACAACGCGAAATGACTAGAAGTTTGTTTAGAAACTTCACATCTAGCTCAGAATGAAACCTTTCATGTAGATCCAGTCAGACTAGAAAAGTTAGTAATTATGATGATAATGAAAGTTTGAACTAAATGAATTAGTTTGCTAAAGCTTCAAACTCAATGTTTTAGCTAAAATAAGAAATCAATGTTACCCCGTCTGTTAAGGCCATCCAGGCGATTGAGCTCACATTCTTCAAAGCGTCCCTCCAAGTTTGCTTCTTCTCTGCGTCAACAGTGGGGTCCTGGTCATGCTTATCAAAAGCTTCTGCAAAAGTACCTCTATGCTTTCGTAAGTCCGAGGGATCCACATGGTAGAAAATGGGAAAAACTATGAGCCTGTTGTATCTCATGCATTTGATAATCTCGGCAAGTTCAATCAAGCAAAACGTCGAGAAAGCATAGCGTGGAAAGATGACGACGACAGCGTATATAGATTCTTTTATTGCTCTCAAGAGCTCTGCAGTAACATATTTTCCTCGCGGAAGTTTTTCGTCGTCCCTGAATGCGAGAATGCCTTTCGTTTCAAAGCAGAGTACAGATGGTCAGTAAACCCCTTGCGGGTGTCGTCGCCTTAAAAACTGAGGAAAACTTCGTATTTCCAAAGAGGAAGAGGAGGAGACGAAGAGGTGGAGGAGGCTAATTCAGTGGTCATGGATTCCATTGAAGCTTGTTAAAGTCAGTGGTAGTTTGTAGACTTAACAGAGAGTGGGAGTGAAGGTGAGGGAAAGAAGGCTTTGAAATTAAGGGAGTGCAGATAACGCGTTGCTAGCGTTTTCAGTATCTGCTATCTGCATGTTTACAACACTACCCCTGCTTTCCAAGTAATGTTCCAGTCTCGCACAGCACTCCTTTGGTCTGAAACTTCCAGCTAGATGCCCCCATCTCCGAACAAATTTTCGTAGGAATTTAGTAATGCGTCCCAAAATTTTTTTTATTAGATTAACCAACCAAAGTTTGAACTGGACACTTGACAAGGAGGAAGGAGAGACGAAAGAGCAAAATGGAGACTTTCTAAACTTTGAGGTTACGCTAAAAAAAAAAAAAAGAAATATACTGAAAACGCGTCGCCCCTCGACCTGAAAAAAATTAGCAACGCGTTATCTGCACTCCGTTAACACGTCACATTTCCGATCGTTCTCGTTCTCGTGGTTTAAATCTTGAGTTTCTTTATTAAAAAAATCTCAACGATTAATTGCTTTCAAATTGCTCTTACATTGCAGATGCCTGTTTCCATTGGTCTCCAATCTTCAATCTTGCGGTGGGGACGGGTCCAAATTGCTCTTACATTAGTATCTTTGTTTGAATCAGTGTGTTCCATGAGGTGGAAAAGCAAACCAAGTGTTGCACGTAGTTGACTCACTGTAGCCACTTCCAAATGGGCCTGGACATGGGTCGGTGTTATGTTTTTGTTTTTGGAGCAAATTACTATTGATTAAGCAACATTAATAACCAAGCAACAATAAATGTGGTTGACACACAATGTCCTGCTTTTCCCCTTGTTTTTTTTTTTCGTTTTGTTAGTATTCTCTATATATGTAAAAGTTGTGGTATAATGATTAAATTTGTTGTTCTTTTGTTAGAGCCTCAAACCAACGTAGATTAATTGTAGATTAATGGTTGCGGATTTTTCAATTAACTATATAGCTTCATGTAGACATGATTGTATATATTTTGGAAAAAATAATTAACGAGACATTTGTTCAGGTATGCCTGCTTCGTCGGAGAAGCTCACTGGTAAACCTACAACAAACACTCTGAACTCTCTACGTCTCAACGATCTCTCTGTTAAAGCCCATAATTAATAATTCAAGTACCTCATCTCTATATCTGTTTGTCAATCTAGCCATTGTGCTTTTTTTTTTTTTTTTTCTCTCTTATACCATCGATTGGAATGGCACAATCTCCAAAATTTCAACCTTTTGTATGGACAGAAGAAGCTACTGCAACGTTTGTGAAATTTTTAGGAGCCTGTAAAACGTCTTCCCAAATCAAAGCCGGCTCATTTACACAGTCCGCCAGAGAATTTTGTGCTAGGCAGAGGGGCAAGGAAACGAATCGCCTCTGTGGGTTAAGTGGTCTTTTTTTTTTGGCAGACACATGGCGCATAGGTGGCAGCTGGATTTTAAGTGAACAAGTGTCAGCTTTTAATTGGTTGTGACATGGCTTTAAAATCTTGATGTTAAGGAAATTGAGAGGAAATTGAGGGAAGGGTTTCATTTTTT
Source organism: Morella rubra (assembly GCA_003952965.2). NCBI lineage: Eukaryota > Viridiplantae > Streptophyta > Magnoliopsida > Fagales > Myricaceae > Morella > Morella rubra. Next base: position 171,100 of record RXIC02000016.1, read on the forward strand.
TATGAAAACTCGATTTTAGGGATGTAATGGTTCAAAGTGTTACCATAGGAGCCTAATTGCAACATTTAGTTAGCTCAGGGGTTGTAGATGCAATTATGCCAAATGGCACTTACATTAGTATATTCGTTTGCATCAGCGCGTTCCATGTGGTGGAAAAGAAAACCCAAGTTGACCCACTATAGCGACTGCCAAATGGACCTGGACATGTGTTGTAATCCCAAACTATAGGAAAGTTTTGTTTTTTTGTTGGGAGCAAATTACTATTGATTGTGGTTGATCCACAATGCCCAGTAAGTCA